>PVKM010002248.1:0-66887 GCA_004027735.1 Carollia perspicillata | reverse complement strand
CCGTGATAGGCCACTGAAGAGTTCCCATTCTGTCTTGTTAAAGAAAAAAATAGGAAAAAAAGAGAATAAAACAGAAATGTAAAAAGCTTAATTTATGTGAGTGGATAAACTATTGAGCGGTCATAAGAAAACAGCTGAGAGGCAGTGGGGTATAATGCACTGTTAAGAGTTCAGGATTTAGAATAAGATTTGTTGGCTTCAAATTCTACCTTAGTTATTACGCACTTGCGTGTTCTAAGAACTGACCTTCCCAGTTCTGAAACCATGCTGATGTGGTGTGTAGTGAGTTTTAGATATGATAGTACATCTAACATGCTTAGCATGGGGCCTGTCATATATTAATTGTTCAATAAATTCTATTATTTATCATTATATTGTTTTACTGTTATTTATATGGTCATTATTAATAGATGCTAATAATGTTAAAATAAAATGTATAACAAAATTTTATCATGACCAATGTGGAAAACCTTTTTTTTTCATCAGGGTACTCAAAATTTGAATATTAACTAAAGTGGCTATCAAAATGACCTCTGGCTTACATTACTTCAATGGTATTACTACCATTGCCATGTACCAGGCTACCTCATGCAAGATCAAGAGATCACTGCCCAGCCTCTCTGGATTAGATTTAAGGTGCATATTAACACAGAGTTTTATAAGCTTACCATGTTTCCAAGGTATAATTTGGAAAATAGCAGAGTGGATTTGGATTACAGGTTCCTAATTGTCAATGATGGATGAAAAACAGATATATAGGGACAATCTCTGACCATGCCTTCTTTCTCAAGGATCACATACTCCAGTGGTTGGTAGACACATTGCTGTGTAAGGCCATAACAAAGGTTAACAAAAGAAACTTCTGTTTGAAACACTGGAAACCTCTGAATGCCCTTACCAAATAGAATCCCATGCTAGTACGTGATCATTTCTATTCCCGTTCCTGTCATTCCACAGTTACATTCCCCTTAAGGACATGAAAACGTGAGCAATACAGTGACTCCTTCAGCACTAAATAATTGGGTACCACTGGCGTAGACCACCTCCTGAAAGAGATAAACTATAAGTTGAGAGCAGCCTAAATGAGTTTTTCCATGGATTCTTCTGTTAATTCAACATTTGTGCTAATTGCGGAAAGTAGTGTGAAGCCTCATAGGCACCATAAACTCAGGGCTATTTTTCTATACAACAACCTCATCAGCTCTTAAATGGCTAAACCAAGCAATCCTTACAGGATTCAGTATTCAGAAGGAAGCTCAAGAGACCCACAAGAAATTTATTGGTGTTTCTATGGATGTTCAGTGAGTTTCACAGTTTTCCTGGGATATTTGCAAAAAAGTTGTCAGAGATCCCTCAAGATCCATAAAACTCAAATTTGCATAGACCTCTTCTTTGCAAATTAAAGGTTGAAGTGAGTCCCCGTGAGCTTCTGCAGTATCCGGAGCTTCAGCTGGGTGAGCAGTACAGAGGTGAGGAGTTTCACCTGTTCATGAATTAATGGATTTTTCCCTGATTATGCATGTTGCTGTCTTTGGAGAAGACACAGAAGGATTATACATAAGAAAGACAAAGGCATAACTTGGAAAATTCTGTGGTTTCCTTGGGGGGAAATCAAAAAGTGATCACTGAAGAGATAAAGTACAAGGTAATATTTGAAAGAAGCAACATTATCAATCTACATTGAAAAATGATTTTTCAACTCATCCCAGAAGTAAATTAATGTGTTTATTTTTTCTTTATATAAAATATCTATTATTTTTTAAACATTGTATTAAGTTAATTAAACACTTTAATTTTACCTTTAAAGTCAATACTTTCTATTATCATATGTGAAATGCATTCATCAATTGAACCACAAGTATTACAATTTCAGAAAGCTTCATTCTAAAACCCACATAAATGAACTCATAAATTATACATAAGTAAATGTGGAATATGATAGACATATGGTTCTATTCCAAACTTACATGGAATTTTAAACCTGAAGCAAAGTTTAATAAATAAAGCCTCTAATGGAAACCATAAAAACATTAAATATCATAAATATGCAGCACTTTCTGTTTGGGCTACAGAGGCTCATATGCAGAGATCGTGTGTAATGTATCTACAGTGCTATTTGTGGGCATAGAGTGTGGGACTACTTTCTATCCAGAGGCATTATGGACAATGCTTGACCTTGCATGAAAATCTCATTATATTAAATCCTACCAATGGTATATAAAAATCTTACAGTATAATTTTTCATCATATCAGTGGCACATCATATCACATTTTAGTTTTTTGTCATATTATTTTTATGCCTTTAGCTAGAGTTAAAAAGGGAATTATTAATAACCTATAACAAAAACTTTTTTAATTTCAACAATGTACTACATGGTCTCTCTAGATACTAACAGAGATACATGGAAGAAAAATAAAAGAAGCTCATGTAAGACTGGATGGCATAACATGCATGACTAAGTTGTCTAAATGACCAACTGAGAGCTATAAAATCAAAATAAATAACACAACTTAAAAAAACTTATGACCTCATGGTTAATAGCTGAGTATACCAATGAGATTAAGCAATATAGTATTTTCACTCTCTGGATTAGATTTTTTGTAAAAAATGTGATGTTTACAGTTTCTTCCCCTTTCTCCACCTCTTTTTCCTTATTCTTTTCATCTGTGGATTCCCTGCCCACCTTTTCTTTTTCAGTGCCCCATTCCATTGTTTTTAGGTTGTAGTTTAACCCTGACCTTATCCATCCAGCACTATCCGTGCTGTTGATTTTGTATGTCCTTTATTTGTACTCCTTCCTCCTATCATTCTAACTAACTTCACCCATATTAGTGGTAGTGACTTGCCTCACCGATGATGCAGTGAAGGCTCAGTGACTCCAGCTTTTGACAGTTCCGATTTCTTAGCGAGTGTTAGGAAGCGTGTTGACATTGTTCTTGGAAGCGGGTGAGTCCACATGTTTTGTAGCTAACCTGAGTATAAGAGTAGCATTTATAAACTTATCATGTTTCAGCTAATCCTTTAGCCTTCTTTTGTTCATTTTTTAATTAGAAAAATATTAAGTACCCAATATGAACCAAAATTATGCTAGCATTAAATATATTTACAAAAATGAAATATGTGTATTGCCAAGCATGCACACACATCACAATGATTCATTTCTAGGTTTTTTTGTTTCATGTTCATTCATTTCAAAACAAAATAAAAGTTCATATAGGACTTTAAAAATATTTACCAAATTATAAACTATACAACTTAAAAAATAAATGTATCATTTATGTAGTCAGTTTATTGTACTGATTTTTATAAGTGTATAGATAAGCACAAATAATGTTCTAATCGTGTTGTGTATATAAAAATACAATAAGCTTAGAAATACTCTTTGCACACTAGAGAGATTAGGAGAGGCTTACAGTCCGACTGTGAACATCCCCTACTCGGTACTTACCTGCTGGTTCCATCTCTCTCATCTCATCTGTAAAACCAGCAGCGTCACAGGTGTCCAACCTTTTGCTGTCTCTGGGCCACACTGGAAGAAGGAGCGTTGTCTTAGGCCACGCATGAAATACACAAACACTAATGAAAACTGATGAGCAAAAAAAAAAGATTTTAAGTGAATTTATGATTTTGTGTTGGACCATATTCATAGCCATCCTGGGCTACATACAGCCTGTGGGCCAGGGGTTGGACATCCCTGATAGCTACATAGAACTGTTGTCATAACTGAATGAGTGAATGCACTCTAGTGTTTTAGAGAAATGCCTGATATATAATATATGCTCAGTTAATATTTGCTATTTTTATTGGCATTAATACTTTTTATACATAACATGTTTATTGATGTTGCTAATAAATAAACTTATTTGTATACTAACCACTAAAAAATTGAGTTGACATAGAGAGTAAAATGCTGTATAAAAGAGAAATTACAGAGAAACAAACATAGATAAGAGTTCAATGAATGAGGTTAACGAGGTAAACTAATGTGGTTACAGTGAGCTGATAGTAATTTAGTCATACTTCCTGAACTCAAATGCAAAATTGGAACTGATGGCATTATCTTGTCTGCTTTTCTTTTATAGTTAAATGTAAACATTTCTTTCTGGTGACTTTGAGAAAAAGATATTGAGCGATATTTTCAATTTTATTTTATTCTTGATCTTCATGAAAACATTTGGCATGGATCTTAGTTTTATTTACATCATTCAATCGACGGTCCTGTTAATGCTGGGAGTGTGAAGAGAGCAGACCGTCTATGCCGTACCGGCCTGTCATAAGTAGGGGTGAATTGCAGTAAACGAGCTTAGAGTCACATTAGCCCTTTAAAAACAAAAGACACAATAGTAAACAATCACTTAATAATGTGTATACCCAATTGGGTTTTTAATAATTGTTGGTGCTCCATTTGTAATCTTATTATCAAGTAATCTGATTCATCAGATCTGAATTTTATTAATATTGCTACCTTAATATTCATTCTTTTACTTTCCAATGGAGCTTGAAATAACTAATCAGAGTATCATATAAGAATCAATTTAATTACTTTAAATGATATCGAATGGCATTTTATAGAAAAAAAGGCAATCAAGAGACAAACTTTAGAATAGTTTCAAGGAGAGAATCCATGTGGGTGGCCATAAAAGGAGCATGTAATTCAGAGTATAGAGAAACAGATGGGAGGAACGTGTATCATATTACTTCATAAGCAAAACAGAACATGCCCTTCAGTCACTGCTTTTCTTCTGCTGGAAGCTAATAGTGCTGAATTTTGTGACCTTTCTTGTATTTCTAACTTTAAAGAAGCCACATAAGTAAATAGGCACTCATGCACTTGGGCCATATATGACATCTGGATGTTCTGGTAAATATTAAGACCATAAGCAGGGGAAAATGGTATTCCCATTATTTTAGCACTAGCTGCTGTGTGTGCATGTGTACAGAGAAGACATCCTTTGTATAATGTGTTATTTGCTAATATATTTATAAAAGAATATCAGAATGAGTCATTATTCTCTGGAAACCAGATTCTCCCCTGTGGCTTCCTCACCTTGGGTAATTAGTTACTTGCACGTCGACCATTTCAGGGCACTGATGAGTCATGCCTATAAATAACACCCACAATGAATCCCCAGTCAAGCTTCAAAATGCATAGAGAACACTAGAAAAGAAAAATTTTAAAAAAGGAAAGGTACTGCAATTTACATCTTTTGGAATGCTTCTGTTAAAAAGAAAAAAGAAAAAAACCTCTCTGAACTTAGCCTCAGGACTTAACTTGAGTGTCCAGGAGATGCAGGATCTCTGAGGACGAGGCTATTTGTCTGTCAAGTCACAGCAAATGGGAGCAATTCAGACTTTTGATGTATGACAACTAACTTCTGCTTTTAGCATTTGTTCCTGTTTGGCCTGCCTTGTCAGAGTCTGGAGTCCAAGCGTTAGTTCCCTGGGTCGTGGACTTGACTGGTCTGGGTAGTGAGTGGTATCCAATAGTTTAGTGATATGTGGTAGTGATGAAGTCTACCTGCTATATCCTAAGATTACACAAGGGCCTTAGAATAAGGAAAGTCTCTTAATTTATTCCCCTTGTAAGTATTTTAGGCTTAATCTTCGATAGACACAGAAAATTTCTCGATGCTTGGCTAGAGAACAGAATCTTTCTATGCAAACTTCAAACATATATCAACCATCCACTTCAGTCGTTTTCTGATCCTTTTTTTTTTTTTTTTGCCCATAACAAAATAAAGACTGATGAGTGTGCTCGGAAAATCATCATGGGTAGGAGGCTTGCTTTTCTCCTCCAAAATAGCCAACCCACAATCTATCTTTGTGAGTGACAGGCAAACAAAATTATCTGTTCGTCAGAAGTTTTGCCAGACATTTCAGCTCAGAGATGTAGTGTCTGTTGTGTAAGAACTCTCTCGTTTCCAGAGTGCTGTCCCCACCCAGCTGGAAATGCTTGATGAGGATTTCCATCTTGCTTATGTCATTCTACCATCCCTTCTATGTTCACTGGAAATGAGGATGGAGCCAGCTGTCTTCATAACATTTGCTTCATAACAATCTAATAGTTGTAAATCTTCATCTAAAATAACATTGAAATCATTATAATAGTATTTACTATCTGATGTGAATGCGTATAATGGATATATGGATTAGACTGGATTCATGCCAGAGCCATTAGCTTGTTGAGGAACTATAAGACCAACAACATACATAGGAAGCCTGGACTGAGTGACTAGAGTAGGCATCTCATTTTTGCTAGAAGCCAGTTGTTCACTTTGGAGACAGGTGCTGAGATGGAAATATGTTCCACCAGATCAATGCCTTCTGAAATTTTTGAGGACACTATTGATTACTTTTTTGATAGTTACAAAATTATGGATCTATGTGGGTACCTATAGAGATGGACATACATTCAAAAAGCCATATATGCATCTATATATCATAATACACATAATCATATTCAATTGTAGCTTGCTTTTTATAAAATAATTGCAACAAAGATAAATAGAAATATCTCAATTTGTATTATACAATTATGTTTCATCATTATATCATGTTGTTTAAAAACACAAGATTTAAAATTAGGTCAAGTATTACGGACTCAACTATTTCTAGAAACCAGAAATGCATAAAACTGAGGTGGATGAACCAAGTGTAAATTTACATTCAGGGCTAGAAAAACTGATAAACTCAATGCTTGATACTTCATCAAAGTAGGGATGTTTCGTGTGCATTGTCTATGGTTCAACTGATTTGTTGTATCACGAGGTGTGCCTGATATTTCATTTTTTCAAGAAAAGTCATATTTCTGAGTTTTTCCTGATATGTACTAATTATACCATAAGCATTAATTCAAAAATATAATTACAAATTTAGCTCATAAACTTAACTGAGTTTTTTTTTACTGTCAATTATTTGTATGTAGAATGAAGACATTAATGCTTACATGACATTTTTCTGAGGATTCTGTACATCAGTTGAAATAGTACTTGTCATCTAATAAGTGCTTAGTAAAAATCAGCAATTATTATTTTAACTACAGTATCTATCATTTTTTAAATTGTATCATTTATTCACCAAGTGCTTTGTGCTAGCTATTTTTCAGTTATCATGAAAATTTCTAGATGAATGGAAGAGACCCTGGAACCACTTTTTTTTCCCTTTTGGTATTGTGTTATTGCATACACACCATCAAGTACCTTGATCTGTGTTTATCTTAGTTCTCTCATGAACTAACCTCTTTTAGGATTTGCAAACTATGACTTCACAAAAATGTGCTGGTGAGTGTTTGACAACTAGCTCTCCAGGAGAGAAAGCACAAGAAAGAGAGTACACATAAGACAGCAGTTAAAAGATCCTGATGTGTGGAATCCGCCAGTTTCCCTCATGTTTGAATACTCCTACTATGGCTGATTGAAAGTTGCCAGTATGAGGTCACTGAATAAGAGTTTGAAAGAAGTGCTAAAAATTGGATCTCACAAGTTCATTTGAGATGCCTATGTACAATACACTCCTGAGCACAAAGCTCGTGAGTGATGCAGTGTGGCCATTTGAAAGACAGTGGTTCTTATGTTCATGATAACCGATAGAATACCAACAGTAGTGTCTTTGTGCCAAAAGTCAAACATAATTTTTGTAGGATCAATAACATACATTTTATGTGAAAACTCTCTCATATGGAAGCTAAAAATAAATGAAAAAAGGTATTTGTTTCTGACAAGAAGGAGAAATGCCAGCGTTAGTATGAAGATGACACGATTTTTTTGTTCTTGTTTCATTTTTGAACAAACCTCCTGTTATGGGTAGCACCTCCAATGTGCAGGCATGATTCTAAGAATTTCATAAATGCTAACTGATTTAAATAGAGCTCATTTGAAAAAGTAACTTATTAAAGTGAGTAGTCTTGAAATATAGTCATACTTTGATTTAAAAAATAGCCATGTTCTGCAAAAGGCTGGAAGTAAATTTGCCATGTGTAGAGGCCAGAGAGAAGAGGATGTATAAGACAGATGCTAAATCTTTCCCAAGAAGAGTAAGAGCCTCATAAGAATGGTGAACATAAAAAGAAGTAAAATTATTTACTGTAAATAAAATAATAACATAATAAATAGTAATTTATGAAATAAATAAC
Organism: Carollia perspicillata; assembly: GCA_004027735.1. Lineage (NCBI taxonomy): Eukaryota > Metazoa > Chordata > Mammalia > Chiroptera > Phyllostomidae > Carollia > Carollia perspicillata. The sequence continues at coordinate 58,755 of PVKM010002248.1, read as the reverse complement.
ATAATAAGTAATAGCATTATGAACATAGTTGTGATTTACTTTTTAAATGATTTTATTTATTTATTTTTAGAGAGAGGGGAAGGGAGGGAGACAGAGAGGGAGAGAAACATCGATGTGTGGTTGCCTCTCATGCGCCCCCTACTGTGGACCTGGCCTGCAACCCAGACATGTGCTCTGACTGGGAATCCAACCAGCGATCCTTTGCTTCGCAGTCCAATGCTCAATCCACTGAGCCACGCCAGCCAGGGCAATAGTTGTGATTTATAAAGCACATATGACCAGACTAATTTATAAGTATTTTTGTCAGCTGTTTATATTTCCATTCATATTTCGAGTACCTTACTGTGTGCTAGGTGCTGCAGTCATTCATCCACAGGATGGCAAGCACGTGAATGGGAGAGATCACTGCTTTCCTCGAGTTCTCGGCCTTGCTGGGAGTTCATCATCTGTACAAGTTAGTGTTAGTAATGCTAACATTGTCACCAGAGAAATCCTCCAAATCTGTTGGCTTTCAAAGAAAATTTATGTCTTCTTCACACAAATTTAAATGTGGGCATTCGTCTTTGGACAATGTTCTATGCTACTAAGTCATTCAGAAATCCAAGCAAATTCCATCTCATGGCTTGTATCCTCTGCTTCTAAAAGTCCTTTCCATTCAGCAGGTGGAGGAAGAGAGACATTGGTGGGCCAAACAAGAGGATTTGAATGGCCCGTTCTGTGAGAGCCACATACTGCCTTCACTCACTCACCACTGGCCACATCCAACAGCAAGGAGGGCTGAGAAAAGTAAGCCACGTGTGCACTCAGAGAAAAGAATAAATTTGATGAAACTATAGTTTCTGGCCCATATACAATTTTTCAACTAATGCTCACAATAATCCTATATGTAGATAAAATATTTGTATTCATTTTACAGATAAGGAAATAGAAGCTCAAGAAGGATTATATAACTTGTGTATGACATTACTAATACATGTAAAAACTGGGATTTGAAACCAGGTCATGATTTTACATCTTGAGAATCAATTGATAGAATTTTTTGTTTTTCTCTACTTTTGGGGGAGTCTTGTTTTGTTTGTACTTTTGTAGGAAAATACTTTAGGTGGCTTGAATCAAAAATTTATTTCAAGAAAAGAAGCTCCCTGGCATTTCAAATGAACTCCATTAACTAGAACCCAATAAGATTAAATTATCAAGTAATTTTTGCCTACTCTATATTTTTCAATATAAACATTTTATGTAAATAGAAATTTTTAAATCAAATTTCAAGAATAGGCTTTATATAAAATATATCCTTCTAAATAGACTATCATTTGAAATTAGTATTAATAAGACATAAAATGCTGCTATAAACCCTAGCTAGCAACACAGGAGTATATTATCATAGTTTAGCAATGTATTTGAAATACCATTCTGCTATCTTTGGAAACTAACATAATATAGGTTTAAAGGAAGAATAAGTGATAACAGATTTTTAAGTTTGTATTTCAACTTCCACCCAGTTCATACCAATCTGAAAGTCACTAATTTAATTTAAATATATGTAGTAAAATTCTATTTTTCTTTGAATTGTCATTCATTCAGTTCTCTAAGATAAATTCCTAAAATACTTTCCCAGAATGTGTAGAACTTAATGAAATATCCTTAGGACATTTTAAGCAGTTAATATGAATAGTCAAGTATATTGTAAAACTATCTATTTTATTTATCTATTTAGTTTTATTAGCAAATGTGAGTTCATACAGTATATCCACATACACCAGGTGGTAATACATAGTGAAGTAATTAAAAGTACTGTGATAATCACATACTTTTATTAAGCTTTTAGACTTGCTGAACATCTATTGTCTTGCTACTTTTATAGGGTGCCAATAAGCACTTTAGATCTCAAATCAGTAGATAGAAATACTTGGTCGAATAGAGAAAAGCAAGGATATTTTTATTGTCTTAAAATTCATTTTGCTATGTCATGTGAACTCATTTGCAGTCTCTTTCTTAAAAGGAAAAATATAACTTGTTTCAAACTGAAACAGAATGTATTTCTCTTTTGAGGAAGCATCTTAAATAGAGCAGTTTCAAAACAGTAGGTCTAACTTCTCTCATCACTGAAGTGTTTAATTTCTGAAAAAAAGGGGAAAAAGAATGGAGACTTAAATTTCCATGTGAAGAAATTTCGGAGCTGAAGTTTCTTACAAAAACAAATAGCTGACCAATGAGGGTACCATTGTCTAGAAACTAGCACTGGGGAAAATATACGCAAGACTCCAGCGTTCTAGTTTATACATCTGTCTATTTAAAGGACTTCCAAGCCCTCAGCCCTGTGCCGTTGTCAGGGAAGAAATGGAAAATCCAGTTGCAATTGTCTAGTTAGTCTATCATTATTCAGAGGGAAAACAGAGTTTAGTCATTCACTAACTCAGAATTCTCTCTTTTTAGCAACTTAATACAGTATCATGAAGCAACTGCCCCAGACAGTTTATAACAAGACTCTTTGCCAAAAATACATCACTTGTAAGGAAAACAGGAAGCAGCAAAGAAAAAGTCAACTTGAACCGATTTTCTGAGTCACCTCTTCCTGTGGATTCATCCTGTCACAAAATTCCACTTACTTATATGAGTGTGCAGTATGAATTAGAGGCAAGGATTAGAGCCCGGTACTGCTGTTAATTGGTCTAAGACATCAGCTCTTTTAAGGGCTACTTCTAGGCCAAAAGAGAAAGTACCTTTTTGACAACCCCCCCCTCCCTTTTCTTTGCTCAAATCTCTCCCTCCTAGGTAATCAGGGCCCTCCAGACTTCTCAGGGCCTAATTCTTTCCTCACTAAATCCAATGCAAGTAACATGATAATTTAGTTAACATGGTAACTTTGTCAACATGATAAACTAGTACCAAATGCACATGCTAATGGAGGTTTGGTGAAAGATTGTTTGGAGTTACACAGACTATGCTGAAACTTCTTCAAGGTGAATGATGGCCAATTGGTAATAGTAACCAAAAATAACAATAAAAATTTGTCCAACATTTACTAGGTTCAGGCAATAGACTAATTGCCTCGGACTGTCTCATTAAAACACTGCAAGAGCCACAACAATAAAACCAAAACTTTTTGGGGATCACTGAAATATGAAATATATATATATATATTTAATGAAACATATATAATATATACAATGAAATATATATATAGTGAAATATATATATTTCATTATAGGAGAAGATAAGGCTTAAATGTTAAGTAACGGTTCCAGAGGTCCCCTGGTAAATCAGAAAGTCAGTCGCAGGCCTGTCAGAATTCAGCCCGTCACGCTGATCTGCATGGTTATTCTCCATGGGGGTGTGCTTAGAGATGAGAATAGGTGCAGACTAGTGTAAGAACTCCCAGAGAGTGCTCTCAAGACTCACACACATAAATGAGTCTCTCCTAACTCATGTCAGCGGCAGAGCAGTCATGCATGTCATAGAAATTCCCCAAATGATTCAAACTCACACCCAGATGGAGGACACCCATTAATGAGGTTGTTTGTATGTGAAGATGTGGGTGAACGCCATTGTATTTGATGCAAACTGGACATCACAAGTGGAAGACAACTGGAGCACAAGTCTTCTGGTTCAAGTATACTAGTCACGCCTGCCTCCAGCAGGCACAAGTCCACTTCAGGCAGTGCTGGACATTTCCAGGAGTTTCTCTGAATAAGTTTCAGCTGTAGCAGGGGAAGGCCATTCAGGTACCTTTGGAACAGACTCTCGAATGAGGATGAAAGGCTCTATGCCCTGGAGTGATTTGAACCTGTCTTGCTTTTTCCAGGCTCCACATTCCTGAATAGTCCTTTGCTGACAGCCCCTGTCAGCCACATTGCTCTTTGAAATGGGTCCTAGAGTGGAATATTTGGTCCTCAATCTTACCCCACCCTGGTTTCTCTTCTCCTTGTTTGTATGCTCTTTCCATTTGAGGGGCAAAATCTCTAGAGTTCTGTTCTGGCAGGCTATTTCCAAGTGGCTGTGTCTACAGGTTCCAGTCTCCCCCCAGTTTGCAAACAGAGACTTTAAGAAGTCTCCTTTGCTCAGGACTCAAGCTCCACTTTCCTGGCTATCCAGTTCAAAAGTTATTCTTTTTTTTTATTATTTTCTAAATGGGTTGTAATTGAAGTCTTGATTTCCTTTCTGATATTAGGTAAGCCTTGTTGCTGGCCCCCTGAGATGACTGACTACTTTGCTTTATTTGTTCATTGGCTATCTTGACTAGGAGAAACAGTGCTAAGAGTTGTGGAAAGTGCAGGAAATTCTGTTTGGGCTTGTTATGGAGCAGCTAAAAAAGCCTTAGTTCCAACTGATTTAAGCTCTAAAGAAGGCCACTCTGCCCTCTTACATTCTTAGGGGCCCCTGGTTTCATGGAGTAGGGGGAGAGGGGACTCTAACCATGTTTTTAAATAATATTAAATGCCTTGTGAGTATAAACACGCTACTTCAGACTGCTAGAGACCCTCTGCCAGGGCTCTGAATGAGGGTAAAACACAGGTACCATTCTGGATGCTGAAAATATTCAGTTAAAAAGTGATAGTTCATATTGTATATATTGAATTCAACCACAACGATAATTGATTGAGTTTCCAGGAATAATAACAGATTAAAACTTTTGGCCAACTTTTACACCCCTCTCTTCTCCTAATTATTTCTTTTGCTTTGCTTATGTGGGCAGGAAGGGACAGGGGCTGAGGGTGTGACAGATGTTGAAGCACTTACTTCCTTCTAGACCGCCCCAATGAGAGTTCTGGTGTGACGTTAAAGATCTAAATAGACTGCGGCTGCCATTGCTCATCACTTTGGATGAGCAGCAAATGTTTCCAAACATGGAGAGCACTCGAGGTTTAGACACTTTAGAAAGCACATTTGAGGCACAAATTAGAATACTTCCCGAGCGGCCACAAGGAATCAGATGATAGAATGTGCACTACGGAGAGCGGCCATGTGGACCGCGAGCACCTCAGATCTTGTGCCCCTCTGCCCGTTCCTTGCACTCTCTGTTCTCATGAGAAATTTTCAGTAAAGACAGGGAAACCCTCAGTTGGCTAACAAACAGTTTCCAACACCTGGAGGAATAACATTCATGAAAGACGTTAAGTTAGGATATACAATATTAAAGCAAGTTACTTTTTATACACATTTGGTTTGTTAGATTGTTAGAGAGCTCTGTTCATGACAATAATGGCATCACTCAGGAGATGTACTCAAAGCCACCAACTGTGAAACTACGTAGACAGGAAGGAGCAGCTTAAAGTACATATAAGTTAGGTTCAAATAGCTCGTTGTGTCCGGAAACAGCTTTAATGTTATCCGGTACACTTTACCAATGTATTTGTTTTTGCTGCTGAACATTTTCCCATTAAGACTATATAATCCAGGATTTTCATGTATGCATTAAATATTCCAATATAATGCATAATCATCATTCATAATTTTATGTTTGTTATATTTGTAAAAAGGAATTATTCATTTTCTAACATTTATGTATAAGGTGTGAACAGAAACGCAGACACATTGATAACTTTATAATTGAAAGTCATAACATTATTCATGCTTAATTGCAGAAGTACACTAGAGAAGAAATATGAATGAGAATTTCAGTTACTTAAAAGTCATTTACATTACAAAATGCCTTCTTCGTTACCAGAAATTTAGTTTAATTATTTAAGAAATAGGTCACCATTCTACTTCTTATTGTGATACTATTTTTTATAATGGGCTTAATGATTTTCTTTCAGATTTTTTTCATATTATTATGTATGACTAGCTTTTATTGACTATTTACAAAGTACGTTCATTAACTTCAAATATATTACAGATTTCTAGTTAATTAAATACATACAATGTAAGCTGACTAGAACTATAAATATATCTTTTCAATTGTTTTTAGATGATCACCTTCATGGTATAATAAAGACATTATTCCTAAAGAAATAATGAAGTAGAATAATATAGTGATGTGAAGAACGTACTTGAACTTATCCCTTACCTTGATCTGTAATGAAATATTTGGGTGACGTAAAGGAAATCCCCTTCGTGTTTCTGATCAGTTTCCGACGTACTCTGTCATGCTGCCTAAATTTTCTCATTGCTCCTTCGTGTTCTGTTACGTAGAGAGCTGCTCTAGAATGTGGACCACATCAAAATAACATTAGAATTGCCAGAACCTATATCAGTGCCTGGCACTTAGTAAGTATGCAGGAATTAGAACTTGAGTGTCCTTTGTTGATACTGGAAAAAACATTTATAATACATTATTGTATCATAACAGGAGGCATAAATAAAATATATATAAATTAAGAAGCTTTTAACTTATATAATATTATAAATCTTATTAGATTTTATTATGTAGATTCTAAATGGAAAGATTTAGCTTAAATCATTTATTCTTTCTGAAAATATTCTACCTCATTTTATAATTATTTCTTTTTTTACTCATTCTCCAATTTTTCTGCTTAGGTATTAGCCACTAGCCATAAATTAAATACAGGCTAATGAAATCTTAGAAACAAGAGAGACCTTGGATATACATATACATGTATATATATATGTATATGTATATATATAAAATGGAGGAAGAGGCTGCAGCCTCAAGAAACATAGTAAGAACTGAAATCTTGGATTCTGGTGACTCTTCTTTCGTGATTGTCCATGATGAGAAACTGATTGACAGGCCATGTAAGCAACATCTCAATGTATTTGTGAAATCAAAGGACATTGCAAGAAGCTGTCTAGAGAATTTTGTGTTTCAGGACTGATCACAATGTATTGAATATGCCATATTGATTCTGCAACATGACTGTTTATTTCTGAAGAAGTTGCAAATATTGAATAAATTATACAACAGGGGAAACTGCCCTCAGAAAAACCCCTCTATGAGAGTAGATAGCATTCTTCCCTTTCACAAGGAAAAATAAAGTCCTCAGGCATGACCAGCCTTAACCTGACCACCTCAAGAAAATAAACAGCAACACTCTTTCCTTTGATGATACTTAGGGGAGGGAAATATATTCTGATGTTCGGTGAAGACAGATTTTTTAAAACCAAATGCTTTTCCCTCTTCTCTGATAGTTGGTTCCATAAAGTATTCCCAATCACATTGAATATTCACCTTCTCCCACCCTGTTACCACATTTCCTATAAACATATTTATGTCTGTTTTCTAAGACTTTTGATTCTGTGGTTCCCTGTTCCTATCATCAATTCTCATTTCATCTCCATGAAAACATTGTGTCCATTTACTTTTCTTTTTTCTAACTTGACACCTATGGCTTAATTTGATGATTTAGGCATACATGCAGGTTTTTGAGTGTGCAATTATTAATTTTATTTGTCCGCTTGACTGGATCATGGGGTGCCCACATATTTGGCAAAATATTATTTGTGTGTGTGTCTATAAGGATGTTTTCAGACAAAATGAGCACTGGAATTGGTGAGTTAACTCAGTCATCTGATTTACCCTCCCCGATGTGTGTGGGCATCACTGAATCTGAGCTTTTGAGGAACTGAATAGAAGAAAAAGGTGAAGGAAGACAGAATTCAGCTGGTTTTGCCTGATTGCTTGAGCTGAAACATCCACTGTCTTGTATCCTTGGTCTTCCTGGTTCTCAGGCTTCAGACTTGGACTGAAATCTGTATCATTGTTTCCCTCCTTCTGAGGCCTTTGGACTCTGATTAACGACATCACATACATTCCTGGGTTTCTGGATCTCCAGAGAACCTTGACTGATATGCTGGTGCTGAAACTTACATGCAGTAAAAGATTTTGAAGTTCATGCTTAGGTGGCTTCATAATGAAGCCTTCTGCCTGCAGTTTTATTTCTCTTTTCACCAACTACTGAGATTGCTCCTATTAAAGTCACCAAATAGTTGGTGCTAAGAGAGAGGGCACACTTTAAAACTTGTATGGGTGAATTTATAATTATATGTTCAAGATACCTATGTCACAGAACTTCAAAGGTGTCACTTTGTCACCTAGCATACAGTACTAGTGATGCAGCGTGACAGCCACCTGATACTCATTCCTTGGTAGTAACATTTTTACTGCTTACCCAGAAAACTTTCCCAAGGTTTTAGGCTCTTTCATGTATTTTGTTGTGAAATTCAGGTGGCTGGATGATGATCCACCCACCTGATGATCTCAGTGTTGGGTTTCTTTTATATATATATTTTGTCTAGTGGCTTTATTTCTTTAGAGATTCATATGTGTTATTGAAATGTGGTACGAAGCTTGGGGTCTGACTTCAGGCAGTATTGGGGGTCAAGAAGGGACCAAGAAGGGTGCTCACAGAGTGGGAAGTACAGTGTTTAAGACACATTACATAACAAAGTCAAAATTAATAGTCATGCCTTCCTAAAAGGAAGATCTTGGAAGGTGCAGAATTGTGTACGTGACTACGAAAACATTCAGTGACTTGTGACATAGCCAGGAGGACAGATGCCCTTGCCCGATGTCTGTGCATCACAGAGAACTCTTGCCCAGACTACAGATGCTAGCTAGCCAAAAGAGGGTCGAGGACACTGGGGAGCTGACAAAAATGGTGGGCACTGATGCACCACAGGAAGGGTCAGATATGGGGTGACAAAAGAAGTTCTGAACCGAGCATTTAAATTGGGGGGGGGGCAAAGGTCAGGAATGGAGACACCAGGTCAGGATGTCTGCCTGTAGGTCTGTTTGTGGGTCTTTCCCTGAGTGAGTCTGCCACGAGATCTGCAGAGAGGTCTGCAGAGCAGGCTGCCATGAAGTCAGCCTGCTCTGACTGGAGAATCTGCTGGAGAAGACTGCGGCAGAGCTGGTGGTCCTGTGGGGACCTGTCTGGCCATCCAGACTCACCAGAGAGGCTTGGAGCTTAACTGTGTCTGAGAATGCTGACCTACAGATGTCTGTTGCTCTAAAAGATGGTACCTCTGAATGGTCGATTCTCAAACTGGCTCAGTGTGGCAGAGGGAGGTTGGACTATTTGTTTTGTGGTATTTTTAAAGGGAGCAGGACTTAACACAGAGCTCTGCCATTATTCTAAACCTGTATGACCTTTAAATAAACAACCCCTTCCTCTTTCACTGCGCTCTTGCCTTGGGAGTCACACTTCTCGGTGCCAGGCAGTCGAACGCCACAGCTGTCCCAGAACACCGTGGTCCAGGTTCTGTAATATTTACAACTTTTGATAATTGTATTTATTTCCCATTGATTATTTTTAAGTTGATAAATAATATGAGGTATTGTATAATTTATGTAAAATAATATGTATGTTTACATATACAATTATATATACAAATTTATTATCATTTTCAAGAATATAAAAAAAACAATAGCATGCTTATCTTTGGGAAGATTTTGCATGACTGAGGAAAAGAGTAAAGGGAAACAAGTACTTTTTTAAAGAACAATTTATCATATAATTGTCACAGGGTATACTGACACATTTAAACTCTGCTTAGGTTATTTTTGACATATGTGTACCATTATGAGAACTTCACCTCAAACAAGGAAGTGAATGTACCCATCACTTCTAACGCTTCTGAATAATGTTCCTTCTGTTTCCTCTCCACCCACTTCCATACCAAGATTATTACTAATCTTTTTGTCACTACTGATTAGTTCGTATTTTCTAGAATTTTAGGTAAATGGAGTCCTTGAGTATATATTCTTTGTCTGGCTTCTTACACATCATTTAATCATTTTGAGCTTCACCATATTGTGTCAGTAGTTATTAGTTCATTAGTTGATCTTATATCCTGCAATCTACTAAAGTCCTTATTATTTCTAGTACTTTTTAGTAGCTTCCATTGCATTTTCTACCTATATGAACATGTAGCCTTCAAATAAAGATAATTTCATCCATCCTTTAAAACCTGAGTAAATTTTACTTCCACTTTTTTTCTTAATGCATTGACTACAAATTGTAATACCTTTTAAAAAATATATGGTGAAATTAGACAAGCTATTGTTTCTGATTTTAGAGTAAAACATTTATTTATTCATAATTTATGTTTTTCATGAAAGCTCTTGATCAGTGTGAGGAATTTCCATTCTATCTCTAATTTTTTAGGAGTTTTAAACAGGAGTGAATGTTGAATTTGATTATATACTCTTTCTGCTTCTATTAAAATTATCATTTTGAAAATATAATCTGTTAATATGGAGAATTGTTTATTGCTTTTTAAGTGTTGAACCAACCATACTTTTTCTTTGCCTGATCTCAATATATTACCATTTTCATTGTTGTTGAAGTTACCCTGTTAGTATATACTTTAAAATTTTTGCATCAATGTTCATGTAGAATATCAATGTGTAGTTTTCTTTTGATATGTTTGTCTGCTGTTAGGAACTGGAAGATCAGCATCAGAATGATTGCAGAGTGACTGGAAAGTACTTCCTCCTCATCTCATTTCTGGGAGAGTTTGTTTTGAACTGCTATTATTTCTTCTTTTAATATTTGGTTAAATTTCCAATAAAGCCATCTGGTCTTGGGTTTTTTTCTGGAAATTTTTCAGTTATAAATTTAATTAATTTACAGATATTAATTATTCAGATGATTTCTTAATGAGATTGCTTCGGTGGTTTGTTACTTCCAAGAAATTTGTCTATTTAATACACACTGAAATACTGATGGGCATAAAATTGTTCACAATACTCCTATATTAACTTAATATCTACAGAATCTGTAGTGACGTCACTTCTCTAATTCTCACCTTTGAAAATTCAATTTTTCCCCTTTTGTTTTTGGTTTGACCCCTCTGACTAGGGCAGAATAAATTATATTGATCTTCTCAAATTATTATTTTGATCTTATTTTTTCTTCAGTGTTAAAGTGTTTTCATATCATAAATGTTTGTTCTATTTATTTTCTTTCTTCTTCTTGCTTTGGATTTAACTTTTGTATTTATTAAGGTTAGGAATGTTTGACTTGGTACCTTAGTTTATATTTTATTCATTTTATTTTATCCTTTATATTGAATTTATTGGGGTGACAGCAGTTAACAAAATTATACAGGTTTCAGGGGCACGATTCTACAACACATCTGTATGCTGTATTGAGGGTTCACCAGCCCCAGTCAAGTCTCCATCCATCACCATTATCCCTCTAAAACCTCCTTCATCTTTCTCTACTCCTCTTCCCCCAAGTGACCATCACACTGTTATCCATGTCCATGAGTTTTTTCTCTTTTTCTTTTCTTTTTTGCTCAATCTCTCCACTTCCCCCACCCAGTACCACCCCAAACAGCTGTTAGCCTACTCTCTGTCTATGAAATTGTCTCTATTTTTGTTAGTTCATTTTTTCATTAGATTCTACATATGAGTGAAGTCATGTGGTACTTGGTTCATTTCACTTATCACAATGCTCTCCAGGCCCATGTTGTTGCAAAGTGTAAAATTTCCTTCTTTTTTATGGCCAAGTAACATTCCATTGTGTAAATGTACCACAGCTTTGTTATCCATTTATCTACTAATCAACCTTTGGCTGCTTCCAAATTGTAGCTATTATAAATAATGCTGCAATGAACACAGGGGTACATATGTTCTTTCAAGTTAGTGTTTTAGATTTCTTCAACATTCCCAGAAGTGGAATAGCTAGGTCATAAAGCAGTTCTAGTTTTAATTATTTGAGGTCACTCCATACTGATTTCCATGGTGCATCAGTCTGTATTCCCACCAATTGTGCACAAGGGTTCAGGCTTTTGATGTTATGAATTGTCCCTCTACAGTATATTTTCTGATATGTTGTGTTTTCAGTAAATTTGGTTCAAACTTCTTTTACTTCTCTTCTTTGATTACTTTTTGATTCACGGGTTACTTAGAAATGTGTTGTTTAGTTTCCTGTATTTGAAAATTCTCTTGATATCTTTCTAATATTGATTTCTAATTTAATTACATTGTGGTCAGAGAATATACTTTATATTAACAGGAATCCTTTCAGATTTATTGAGATTTACTTTCTGGTCTAAAATGCAGTTCAATTTCCTCACAGTTATACAGGCTAGCCCATGCTGTGGGAGAGTGGGCTACATAAGGACATGGATACCAGGGTATGTATTGGCTATGGTAAGTTTCTATGATGTATTGTGATAGTGTACATGAAACCGGGGACCCAACATGCTCATAGAACTTACACTGTATGCAAGGGTGCAAAGAAACAAGGTATAGAAGTGATCCCTGGAAGTATAGTCTTAGGGGTACAAAATAAAAGCATAAACCAATAAGTGAACAAATGAATTATAGATCTTAAAGACTACTTTATGAAATACATAAAGAGGATTTAGTGGTAAAATAAATGGGCTGGCTGGTGCTATTTTACTCAGAGTAACCAGCCATAAGACTATCTGCATAAGGACAATTAAGTCCTAAGGATGAAATAAATCAGCCATTCAGATAGCCGAGGAAAGAAAAAATGTCAGCCAAAGGAGTACCAGAAAGAGTTTGGTGTTGGAGAGATAAATGTGTGGATTGAAATGTGGCTGAACCTTAAGGCAATATCATATGGCACATCTTCAGAGAAGCCACTAGAAACCATATAATCAGTTATTTCAGTCTTTTCCAAGTAAACTAGAAAAATACTAAAGGGTTTCAAGTAGCATAAACTTATTTGTTATACAAAGTACAAAAATCCCACAGAGCAGAGAAGAGTTAAATTAGAAATCAATAAAAAGGGAGATGCATAAAATTCCCCAAATATGTGGAAATTAAATAACATATTTCTCAATAACACATGGGTCAAAGAAAAAGCCTAAAGAGATTTGAAAATATTTTGAACTAAATTAAAATATAACTCATCAAAATGCTTGGGATGCAGTGAAAAGCATTCATAGAGAGAAAATTATAACATTAAGTACACATATTGCAAAAGACTGTCTAAAATCAATAACCTAAGCTTCTACCATAAAACACTGAGAACATGCAAACCAAATAAAACCAAACCAGGGAGAGGAAAGGAAATAATAAATTTTAAGCAGAATTCAGGAGAACTGAAATTAAAAAAAATAATGGAGAACATCTTCAAGACCAAAACTTGGTCTTTGGGGAAGAAATAATAAATGAAATTGACTAAAGAAAAGAAGGAGAAGGCACAAATTGCCAGTATTAGGAATAATAGAGAGGTTTTTACTACTAATTCTGAGGAAATTTAGTGATAATAAGGCAATACTATAAATATTATGCCCATACATGACTCATTTTGTTGATATATAAATAATTCACTGGAAAACACAAATTGCAAAAATTCACTTAATGAAGACTATGTATCCTGTATAATCCTATGTTTATTGACAAAATTTAGCCACAAAAAATTCAAAAAAAAAAAAAAAAAGAAACAAAAAATAAACACCAGGCCCAGATGGTTTTAACAGGGTGTTATTCCAAAGATATAAAGAAGACAGAATATTAATTTTACACAATGTCTTTCAGAAAATAACAGAGAAGTGAACATTTGCCAATTTATTTAAGAGGCAGCATTATTCTATTAACAAATCCATATATTACAAAAAAGATATAATGACTCATATCTCTCATGGTCATGGTCGTAAACACAAAAATTCTAACAACATATTAGCAAATTTAGTTCAGCAACACAGAAAAATATAATCTTTCATGACCAAATGTGATTCATTCCAGGAATGCAAGGCAGGTTTGACATTTGCATAATGATCACTGTAATTTATTACATTAACAGAATAGATACAATGGTTATAGCAATAGATGTAGAAAATATTCAAGAAGCATTTACGATAAAAATCTGAAAAATGTGCATAGAAGGTAAATTCTAATAAACATTCTACATGAAAAATCTATAGCTAATATTACACTTAAAAAGAAACTGAACACTTTCCCTCTAAAATCAGGAAAAAGGCAAGTATGTTCTTCTCACCATTCCTATTCAAACTCATACTGAGCAACCTAACCACTACAATAAGACAAGAAAAATAATTGTATATGGATGTAAAGGAAGAAGTAATTTATTTTTGGATGATGTGATTGTAAATTTTACAAATTAAATATAAGATATGTATGTATGTGGGAAGCTATAAAACATTAAAAATCTAAACAACTTGATAAATATCTTTTACTTGTTAATTGATATTTTTACAATGTCACTCCCTCCAGTTTGAGCTATAAATTCAGACAGATCTTAGCAATTTTTAATAAATATTGACATTCTAAAAATTATATGGAAATGAAAAGATCTAGCATAGACCACACAAAACTAAAGAAGAACAAAGTTGTGGACTCAATTTTCTAATTGTAAGAATTATTATAAAATTATATTAATCAAGACAATGTGGAATTACTGAATGAATACTCACGTAAGTCAATGTAACTGAGTGTCCAGAATAGACCCACATAAATATAGTCAACAGATTTTTGATACAGTTCCAAAGGTAATTTAATATAAAAAACTAGTCTTTATAAAAACATTTTGTTGTAATAAATGCAAATAAGTGAACTTAGTCACAGATTTTCAACATTCACAAAACTTCTTCAAAATGGACTCTTGACCTAAATGCAAATCTCAAAAACAGAAATCTTCTACATGGAAACAAAGGAGAAAACCTTTGTGACCTTTGATCTGGTGACAATTTTTTAGACATAATACCAAAAGCACAATCCATGAAAGAAAAATGTGATAAATTGGACTTCAATAAAAACATAATAAAACTTGTTTCACAAAGGAGACTACTAAAAGAATGAATAGACAAAACACAGAGTGGCAAAGGGTGCTTTATAAAATGCTTATCTGATAAAGGTCTTGTATCAAATAACTCTTAAAACTCAAAAATGAGAAGCAAACAACTCAGTTTAAAGTGGACTGCAGAGTTAAGCAGACACCCACCAAAGCAGTTGAAAAGATGGCAAGACAAGCACATGAAAAGAGGCTCAACATCATTCTTTCCCATCAGGTAAATGAAAATTAAAACAATATTAAGGTATCACTACATAGTTATTAAAATGACTAAAACCCCCAAAACTGGCCTTACCAGGGGCTTGTAAAAATGATTAACAACAAGAATTTTCATCTGTTGCTGCTGGGAGGCAAATGGTAAAGCCACTTTAGAAGACAATTTGTCAGTCTCTTACACAGGTTAAACAAAATTACCATGCAACTCAAGAGTCAGTCATGCTTCTAGGTATTTATTTACCTGATTGATTTTAAAACATATTTCCATGCAAACATTTGCATGTAACTGTGTATATAAACTTCATTTATAATTACCAAAAGCTGAAATCAACTAAGATATTCTTCAGTTGGTAGTATATGTATACCAGGGAACTCTATTCATCTATCAAAAAGAACAGGCTATTATTTCACACAGCATCATGGATTAATCTTAAAGTCATATTTCTCAGTATAGAATCCTGTCTGAGGAGGATATATCTGGCATAATTCCATCTGCATAGCAGTTTGGATGAGGCAGAAGTGTAAGGGTGGAAAACAAATAATTGGGTGCCCAGGGTTTTAGAAAGGGGAAGGGTTTCTTTAGTGAAGTGCAGAAGTTTCTAGGATGGTGAAAGTATTCCATATAGTATTATAATGATAAATACAAGCCACTATTTGCTCCTCAAAACCCATGTCACTTTACAGCAAGACTGAACTTTGAAATTTGTAAATTGCAATAATAATAATAATAACAACAACAATGATAATAATAATAATAATAAAAGTCCACCAGAAGTGTGGGGGATTTTGAGTAGGTTTCAGATTGTGGGAAATATATCTGTCTTGCAAATATATGACACAGCCATGATGAAGGTTTTCAGAAGAAGGGTAAATAAATATCTTGGAAACTTGAAAAATGACTAGACACAGTAATGACAAAAAAAAAACTAAGACAAAAGAAACTATACATAAGCACTGTAGTCTAGCTAGTAAAGTCATTTCTTATAGTAGTATAAATAATACTTTTGAAACTGTTGTACATAAATACTGGCATTCTTCAAATAAATATTTGCTGGGTGTTGGGAGCCATGTATGTGTGTGTGTGTGTGTATTTATGTTGCATATGTACTAAAATGTAGTTTTATAAATATAAAAATAAGACATTTTATATTAACCAAGTTTCGAAGTATTTATCATAACTCTTCTGAGTTTTATGATAAAGGTAAATCATTACACTTTTTCTTTAATCCTTTTCTGAGATTGATGCTCATTTTCCTGTTTGATTACTATAATGATAGACTTTATGTTGATATCTGCTGAGATCTTTGACAGATAAGGGAAAGGAGTTGTTTTTCACAGGTTGATAATTAGGCTTATTGACAAGCAATGCAATAAAATAGCTCTCTAACCAAATAATGCAATCACAGTATTGTTAGTTCCAAATATTTTCTTTTAAATGTTAATTTGTTTCTGATTATATTATCGTTACAGATTTGGGGTGTTGTTTTTTTTTAAGCCTTTACTTCTTTAGTGTAACATTAGGTCTACAGTGAAATTGAGGGGAGGCAAGATGCAGAGATTTCCCATAGACTCCCTGCCAATGCACACCTATATCCTCCTGCACAACATCCCACACCAGAGCTGCATGTTTGTAAAGATGTATGAACCTATGTTTTTACATCTTAATCACCCAAAGGCAATAGTTACATTAAGGTTTACTCTTGGCGCAGTTTGTTATACACATTTTCACAAATGCATACTGAAATATAGCCATAATATTAGTATCATACAAAATACTTTCAGTATCCTAAACATCCCTTATTCTATGCCTATTCATTCATGTTGGACTTTATTTTGTTTTGTTGTGCTTGCTCTTAGAAACTAACCTAAAACAATATGAGGATCTTGGAGTTTCTCTTCCACTAAATTGAAACCAAACTTATTTGCAGCACTTGCACTTTCCTTTGGATACAGTCAGTACCTGTAGGGACATTTGGTTTATACCTGGTAAGATTTATATAAAGGAAAGAAGATAACAAATAGCCTTTAACTGAGAATAATTAGATTTTACCTCTAAGTCTGTAGTCTGGCTCTTTGAGTTCCTGGTTTCTGGATTCCTCACACTTTTAAACATCTATGTTACCTTCTTCCAAATATATACTTTAGATTTTTACTTTGTGTTTCACATTGCTTCTACGTCATTCTTAATTTTAATATCTTTAAGGATACAAAAATCTCTTGTGATGTGCTCTGTCCTAGAGTACAGAACTTTTAGGAGCTCTAGCTTCCTTACTTTAAGCTAGATCTTCCATCTCAGTGAAGTATCTAGATAATAGTTTAAAATGCTAACATCTCCCTCTGATTTTGTCAACCAACCTGAAATCATGATAAAGAAATTGGCCTAGAGTTTAATCATTCTTAAGAAGCTAATAAGGAGATAAATCAAGTGTTTTATTGCTCCTTTTCATTTGTTAAACCCCTTAGTAATATTTTATCTGATCTTATTCTGCTTGTGAACTGTAACTTCAATAATTATTATCCAGCATAAACTATGTAATTCTCTATATTTTATATGCTTGAGATGTTTTACTAAAGTTTTTGTACAGTAATAACCTTTTTTTAAAACAGAGCAGTGGAGACAACCTGTAGAAGGCCGTTCAGTTACTGCCTCCGGGATCGCCCAGAGTTTCTAAAGAAAATGTCATTTACATATTATTTTTAGATTTGTTTACATGTTTAATGGCTGTTTGCTTGATTTTTTGGAACTAGGAAATGATTTATATCCAGCTAACAATCATGGCTGCATTTTTATTTTATTACCACCTGTGTAATAGCCAGCTGTATGAGTATTATCTATCTTTTCTTAAATTATATTTTATTGGTTATGCTATTATGGTTGTCCCATTTTTTCCTCCCCTTTATTACCCTCTGCCCTGATTTGGGTTTACTAAGAGACTAAGTCCATGTACCCTTTATTTGACTTCATTTACTAAATCAGGAAATATTTATTGTGTTTTAAGAACTGGTCTAGATATTAAGAATAAAATAATGAATAAAAAAGACATGATCCTTGCCTCATAGAACCTATCAGTAGGAAAGAATGGATTTTATACAAACAGGTATGTTCATTGTTTTGACAGAAAAGTTGAAGGTGTTGTGGGAATTCACCTTTCTAGGGTACTGAGAAAAACCATTATCAAAAATGAAGGTTGAATAAAACTGAGATGATATTGAGCAATAACCTAAGTCATAAGCCAACACGTCTTTAAAAATCAGTTTGTGGAGGTCAAGCCAAATAGAATTTATCAGACAGGATTGAAAATTCCAGGTTAAGAAAATGAATATATACCATTTTGTAATTCTATAAATTTATTCATTTTTTTAAAGATTAAAGCCCTTACATCAAATAAAATCCCTAGTGCTTCTCAAAACACTCTAGTTTTCCATTAGTAACTTTATTTTTTTATCTACAGGTAGAACCAATCTATTTCAACTATATATATATGTATATATTAGCTTTTATAATCTTTTGGAAATAATGCATTTCATTAAATTATTACTTTTGTATAAAACTGTAATTGAATTTAATTTTCCTACATTTATGTGTTTGAAGCAGTAATTACATTTATTTATCCTAAGTCTAAATAGATTGGCTTCCTTTGCAATGCTAACTTTTTGATAAGTCTTGTCAAGACTACATATTAAATAGAGTTTATAATAATATATTTATAAATATATTAAGCACCAATTAGGTAACGTGGAAGACAATGTGAAATTAGCAGCAAATTAAATAGACTGAGATTTTATTTCATGGAACTTTGAGCTTCATTTTGATAGGGGTGGAATATAAGTTAGACCCATACAAATTATTAAGAAAGTAGCTATATAATTGGGATGAATGTTATGAAAGACAAGTGAGAATATGCTACTGAAGTGGTAATAGAGATGTGTAAATCAAGCTGGAATATAATAGACATTGCCTCTAAGTTAAAGGAAATTGAATCTTAGGCAAGAAAGGTGAGCCGGTGTTGGGAGGCAGAGATTTGTGTGGGGGGAGTGGGAAGTTGATTGGACAGCATGGAACAGGTAGCGAAAATAACATGACCTTGAACCTGAAAGAATTTGGTACTGTTCAGAAATTGAAAGGACACAATATTCTTGCAATGAAAGAGTAAATGACAGAAAAATACTCAAAATGATCGGATCAAACTGGACTTTGCTTAGTATATTAATTTATTTTAAAAACACTGGATTTTAAAGAAAGAAAACCATATCCATTTATTAAAAATTTAAAAATATAAATTTTATTACAGTTTTGAGAAGAGGATATGAGAAAGACAGGAACAGAGCCAGGCACATTAAGTAAAAGGCTTTTAAATAATTCATACGACATGTAATAACAAGGAGGTGACTTTTTAATAAAATTTCACTCAAGTTGAGATTTATTAAAGGTGGGTGATTAGAGAATGTTTTTAAGACTGCATCCCAGGTTTCTGACATGAGCACTGGAAGTGTAGTGATGCCCATTGCTTATATGAGGACAAGAAATACATTTGATGGATGGCGTTGACATTTGAGTTTCACACATACTGTATTTGCGATATTTATGAGGCATCTAAGTGATGATAGACAGATGTATGTTCCAGAGCTGAGAAGTCTAAGAAAAAATAAGTATGAGTCATTGGCAAATCCACGGTATTTAAAGTTATGGTAGTGACCGTAATCTAAGGAAAAGGCACAGATTAAGAATCAAATGGCTGTACATAGGGTTCCCAGTAATGGAAAACTGGCAATTTTCCGAAGCAACCAAGTTGAGTAAAAAGTGACAATAAAGACTTTAAGAGACAGTCCAGACAGTTTGTGCAAAAAACAGGAGAGTTTTATGTCTCTGAAATCAGGTAAAATGTGTTTCCAAGACAGAGTGATATCTGTGCTGAATGCTGAGATATCTAGATATTTTAAATTAAATGATAATCTCTTTGCCTTATTTCTTCCTAACCTAGGCTAATTTTCAAAGCAAAGCAAAACATATCCTGGTCATTTCCATGTTTTGCTGTTTGGGAAAGTTATCTTCATTTTCTAATAATTTGCTCATGCCTCTAGTTTTTGATTCATTAACTAAAATTATATCTGCCATTCTTATAAGAAAAGAAACATATTTTCACCATTTTAACATATTTATATTTTAATACTTTTATTTGTTAACTGTTTAATTCTAGTCGAGTTTCTAGGTCTACTATCCCGGAATCATCCTTAATTCATTTTTTGATTGCTTTAAAAAAGATTTTGATGTTTCATCCTCACTTTTGATTGCTAATATGTATCAATCTATATTTGATTTTTATCATTAGTCTAGTTCATAAGACCATGTACAGGTTTTCACTCTCATTTTCCTTCTGATTTTTACTACTTCTCTTTCATTTGCCTTTTGTCTTTCAGAAATTTGTCCAAATCCTTATTCTCTTTATACTAACATTTATTCTCTACAAATGTATACAGAAAATGTACTTATCGTGTCTGTTATTCAGGTGGTGATGGCAAAATTTATATGCTCAATGTGCCTTCTTGAACTAGAAACCTGTCCATTAGATTTGCACCAGGGCCTCTTAGAGTGGGGTTACATGCTAATGTTGGTGGGAAGAGAGAGCACCGAGTGAAGGAGCTACTGAAGATGCAGGAGATGGGAAAACACGGAAGTGAGTATTGACCAGGAAGGAAGGTACATGACTCAGAGCCTAGGCAGAAGGAATGAGCACTTTTCCTTTGAAGCTCAGAGTTGTCTCACTGCTTAGGAAATTTTAGGTTGCCCATACATTTGGAGATTCTTCAGGTGTGGTGTAAAATGCAAGACATTATTGCTGGTAGGCTTGTTCACTGATGATGAGTATTTGTTATATTTGATTTCAACAATTTCTCTTTCTTGCTGTTTTGAGGGATACAACTTGCAATAATTCCAAAGTACATAACCTATGGGAAAACTGTTATTTCCAACTTGAACATTCTCTACATATAAATTTGATTTTTTCTAAGTTAACCGCCCCAACTTAAAATGAATGTGTGATTAAAAGCCCAAATTCGAAAGTATTCCTAGGGTCATTAGTTCTAGCAAGACATTGCATTACGCAGGTACGTTTTCCAGACACCTTGAGATTCTCTCATGCAATTCTCCTCTAAATCATTTATAAAAATGTCAAACAAGGCAGATGCTGGCACTGCTCCCCGAGGAGCACTGGTGTTTACACTTCCTTATTTAGACAGGTACCTGCTTATTTCTAATCTTCCCTCTTGTTTCTAAATTTGATTTTTATCCATGACAAAACAGTTTCCCAGATCCCATCTTTTTCAGTTTTTAAGTATATTTTGGTGCCTCACTTTTTCCATGAGTTTTTACTATCTCACTAGCTACAGCTGCTAATTGCTTACACTGACATGCTTTCGTGTGTTTTTTTTTCTCCCCTTAAAAGCTGGTGTGTATCATCTTTTACAGCTCACTTACATACCCTTTAAATGGGGCTCATTAACTATTACATTAATTATGTTTGCTAATATTTATTTAGAAACCACTCTTACTAGATAATCTATTAACTTTCTTTGAGTGCTATTGGATTCTATTGTCTTAATTATTTCTGAACATTTTATTCCAACGGCCCTTCCCTTTAAATGAGAGAGCAATTATCCAAGTCATCCATAGAAATTTGCGCATTTTAGAAAACCATTTTTTCCTCATGTAAATCAACCAAATGCTTGTTTCGGGGACTAATGTTTTCTACTTTTTAAAAATCCCCTTACATCTCAGAGCTGGATGTGCCCCCAGTGTTCACAACATCACTTCAGTGAATAGTCAGTATTTTCCACATCTCAACAAGATGTTTTCTTTTCTATCTATCCTGAAAGCAGCAAAACCCCATCAAGAATTGATGGAGACAAATATATGGCATATCCTGAACCCCATTCACTATTCAACCCACTTGGGAGTGTTGGATAATTTCAGCAAAATGTAGTAGGTCTCACAATATCAAGCGCAAGCATAAATTTTGTATTATAATGCATATTACAAACCTACAGAGTAAGCCAAAATAGCTGTATACGATTTATTCCACACAATGTTCTTGATTCTCACAAACAAAGCTGAATTATTTTTATCACTCGGTTAAAAGAAATGGAACCAGTGACACCTGCACTTGGGTGTTTTCAATGGTCTCCCTCTCAGATCTACAGCTCAAAGAGGCATGTTAATAAACACAGCTTCTTGCTCAATTTCCGTAGATATGTATATTCCTCTACAGATAAATTATTACTGACTCTTGTTTCTCTAACCCCACCCACTAACGCAGAAAAGTGCCTCATCACCTATCCCTTCTTCTTCCTGACACCAAAATTTTCTGGGAATGATAATCCATTCATGAAAATGAAGTGTAATGAAAATATCTGGCCATTGAAAAGGTAACAGATTTGGCTATTTAAAGAATTAATGGAATTCAGTAGAAAGACACTAAAAGTCTGGGTCTAAACACTGGAGGTTGGGCGAAGGGGCGAGGGCACACTCACTTTCCTCCGGCTCTGCAGTGTGGCGGCCCTCGGTGACCACGAGCAAGCCAGCACTACTTACCAATGTGGATTGGCACTTCAGGTATGTATATCTTGTAAAAAGAAAATCCTTCATAGATTCTGCTTGCAGATTGGCTTCTAGTATTGAGAGTCATTGGTAAGGGCTAAGTATGTTTTTTCATGTTTGTTCGTTTTATGATTTAAATGTTTTAAGGGTATTTTGGGCTGATGAAAAATGATATTCAGGCAGAAAAGTGAATGTGTGATTTTTTTGACATAGAACTTGAAGGATACCTAAAATTCCAACCAACAGAGATGGAAGAAGAGTGGAGACATTCTAGGGAAGGAAAGCTGTGTGAGCAGCAGGGAAAGAAAAAAAAGTGTTAGAAAAAAATAGATAGTTGAATTCGACGGCAATGTAGACTGTATATGGAGTTTAATGGGAAATAGAATGAAAACGTTGCTGCAACGTTACAATGTGCCTTGTGAAGGCTGGGTGTGTTTGTATGTGTGCTGGCAACAGGAAACCAGTGAGAGGTTTTGAGAACAAAAGTCATGGTCAGAAGTGGGTTTTGGGAATCCAAATCTGATTATTGTACATATGATAGACCAGGGAGAGGTTGGAGGCAGGAAGTTCATAGGGTAAAATGTTGGTTTTACTAAGAAGTTTATAAAGTATAAAAAAAGGATGATCTTTTGGAGGAAAAGGTAATTGATTGTTGTTTTATTTGTTGTAAATCTTTTTCCCTTGTAGGTTTTTACCTATTGAATAAATGTAATGCATTTTTTTCAGAGGCCAGGCAGGTACTGTCTAGTTGGAATGAAGACGTGATTGCTCAACTTTCAGTTTTAAATTACAAAGATTTTTTTGGATAGAGTTTAGAGTTATTGGTACGTCTGTTTGTTTTCTCTGAGAATTGACTGGGCGGTCAGCAGCCATAAATAGTTGGGCATACATGCTCATCAGATTTTTCTGCGAGTGTGTGTCTATAGGATGTACTTTACCAATTGCAGCCCTGTGTATCTTTTAAAGAAAGCTGTGATATTTCTGTTGTTTTTCTATTCCAAATCTGACATTTTCTTTCAAAGGAAGTTTGTATTGGCTCGCTCTCACCTTGTTATTCAGACACAGAGCTCTGAGAGCTCTGCTCCCCAGGGAGCTACAGATCAATGCAGGAGCTCACATTTGTTTGAATGTGTGTCAGGTAATCATAGTACAGCCCCTGACTATTGACTGAGCAAAGAGAAAGTGAAAAATCCTGATATTTTCCATTAGAATCACAAATCCTAAGGTTATTGCTTCAATAAAATGAAAATGTGACGTTTTGCTCATTTTGAAAACCAACTTGTTAATCCATGATCCATAAAAATGAACAGTGGTTTGGGCGATTATTATACTTATAAGGCTTTATTTGCATTGTAGTACTTAATTTTTATATTGTGATTTTCCCATGGAATGGCTAAAATTACTATTTCTATCCTGCCAACTTCTCTAAATATGAATTACTTAAATATTTTGATATATACCAATGTTACTGCTTTCATGTTTACATATATCCCAAAAGAAAACCTAAAAGATTACTAATAATAGACCATATAAGACAGAACAAAGTTAATAAAACATGAGAATTTGTACTGCCTCTGATTCTCAAGGCCAAGTATAAAGGCTCAGTTACCCATCAGATGGTTTCCTTTTGATATGAGATAATTATTAATAATATTTAACTACAACGTGAATAATGCTTTGTAACTTTAAAAATGCATTCATAAGCACTGTAATATCCTCATGATAGCCCTTTGCAGTATCTTTTGTTCATTTTCCTCTTTGTTCATTGTGCCCCGGGGAGGTAGTTACTTTTCCCTGAATACACTCAGAAATGTAAAGCTGGAACACGTCTCCGTCTCTGTCTAGCTGTGTCTGGGCTCTTTCCCTATTACCTCCATGTTGCCTCTTTTCATTTCTGAACTTTGGAGCATCACTTTTTTCCAAGTCTTTCTCCAGTCACTTGCCTTCCATTGTATCACAAAGGGGCCAGTCAGGTGAGTTTCAATAGAGAGGAAACACCTCACACCAGACCTTTAAAATTTTTTTCTGGCGACTCAGGAATATCATCTCTGTGCATGGCATCCTGTCTTTTTATTTGTTTCAAGAGGGAGTGAAAGCAACTCTTCAGCTTTTATGCAAAATGAAAGCATCATTATGAACACCAATTTAAATTAGAGTAGGCAGAGTAAATCTGTAAAAGACAAAAAAAATTAATCACCTGTGGCAACTGTCATTTGAAGTTATCCTTCCTTCATTCCACTCCAGCTCATGCGCATAAACACGAAGAGAGATCATATTGTTTACTGGTATCAAACTGTGGGAGTTGGCTTGCCTTAGGCATCGCTCCAGCCCAGAATCCAAGCCGCTGCAAATACCAATTTGGAGTGCGGCTTCAGGGCTGGCGGAAAAGCTGTCACAGGCAAGTCTAAAATACCAAGAGTGCTGAGCTACTGACATTGCTAAAGATGATCATGAAGACATTTATCCAGCCTCTCCTGCCTCCCCTTCGCCCAGCCCTTCAGAAGCTTATGTCAGGTGTGACAGCCAAAGTGATGAATGGGTAGAAAGTTGACAGGTGACGACAGGCGGCTGAGTAAGTGAAATCTTCCATCGTTAATACTTGTGATTTTACCTTTCTGACACAATGAACTGATATTAGAATGTGTGACTAAATAAACCACACTGAGCAAAGCCATTCACTAAAAAATAAAGTCCTGAAAAGAAAGCCATGCCCTCGTTTCTGTCCAGCTCCCTGATTCCTGGACCTCTGGAATATGCCACTTAATCAACAATGAGTTATTTAGAGATAAGCGAGATGCTCAGTCGTGTTTGCTCCGGAATACATTTCCAGAGTACTTAACTTCAAGTCATGAGTCAAAAAATCCCATTTCTCATAAATCTCTTCTACACTAGGCTAAAAAAGAAATCAGCTCATTGGAATTTTGATTAATGAGAAAAGGAGAAAGGTTTCAGGGTGAGTGCTTTGTTCTATTGATGTCCATGAAATGTTGGTGACTGCCTGACACATCCCAGTCTGAAGCAATTGAAAATCATTTTCACTTTGCTTTGTTTTGAGAGGCTTAGGGGTTATTGAGTTGAGAAAAATTGGACTGAAACAAGTAATTTTTTTGACACAGGCCACTAAACAGCTTGGAGACCACGAGCCTTAAGGCTCCGAGCAGGTCATTTAGTATAGAGTGGTGCCTGTCTTGGGGGTGGGGTTGCTTACTTCTTACATAGATATACTGGGAAACAGAAGTCTTGCTGATCTTCTGAATTTTCTTACATGTGCTTTTATTTGCAGTTAACAATGAATGGCAATGAGGATTTTGCCTATAACGCCACATCAGGACTGAGATCAGTATGGACAGAAGAGACGATAAAGTTAGAAGCCGTCTTTAAAGTAGTGAGAAGAATTCCATGATTCACATTCAAAGATAAGAATTCTTATCTGGGTAACATTTCATACTCTTTTTGAGGACCTAAAGAAATTATATTTGACAGGGTTTATGAATTTAGTAATACTGGTTGAATACTGAAAACAATTCTGACATTTTTTCCTACTTTTTAAATACAACTATAAAGCTGCAGGCATTTAAAAAATATTTTGAAAATTCCCATTGTAATTAAAATATATTTTCATTACTGAGGTAACTCCATACTGCTGCCCCCAGCAGCTGTGCTGATCTGCATTTCCACCAACAATGCAGAAGTGTTCCCCTTTCTCCACGTCCTCACCAGCACTTGTTGGTTGTTGATTTATTGATGATGGCCATTCTGACAGGTGAGAGATGGTATCTCATTGTGGTTTTAATTTGCATTTCTCTGATGATTAGTGATTTTGAGCACCTTTTCACATGTCTATCAGCTACCTGTATGTAGCTGATGCCTCTTTGGAAAGGCATCTATTCAGGTCATTTACACATTTTTAATTGGATTTTTTTTTGGTGTTGAGTTTTTTAAGTTCTTTATAAATTTTGGATATTAACCCCTTATCAGATGTATCATTGGTAAATATGTTCTTGCATTCAGTGGGTTGTCTTTCTTTGTTGTTGATAGTTTCCTTTGATGTGAAAAAACTTTTCTGTTTGATGCAGTCCCATTTGTTAACTTTTTCTTTTATTTTGCTTTCTTAAGCAGATATATCAGAAAAAAATATTGCTATAAGCAATGACCAGAATTTTGCTGCTTATATTTGTTTCGAGGATTTTTAGGGTTTCAAGTCCAGCATTTAAGTCTTTACTCCATTTTGGGTTGGTTCTTGTGTGTGGCATAGGAAGGTGGTCTATTATCATTTTTCTGCATGTATTTGTCCAATTTTCCGAATGCCATTTATTCGATACGCTATCTTAGTCCATTGTACGTTTTTGCCTCCTCTGACAAATACTAATGGACTATGATGGTGTGGGTTTATTTCTGGGCTCTCTATTTTGTTCTATTGATCTCTGTGTCTGTTTTTATGGCAGCACCATGCTGCTTTGATTACTATGGCCTTATAGTACAGTTTGATATTAGGTAGCAGGATTCCTGCCACTTTGGTGTTCTTTCTCAAAATCATTACTGCTATTGGGGGTCTTCTGTGGTTCCATATACTGACCCAGCAATTCCACTTCTGGGAATTTATCCAAAGAAACCAGAAACACTAATTTGAAAGAATATATGCACCTTCTGTTCATTTCAGCATTATTTACGAAAGCCAAGATTCGGAAGCATCATAGATGAGTGGATAAAACAACTATGATATATTTACACAATGGAATTCTACTTGGCCATAAAAAAAAAAGAAAAATTTACCCTTTGCAACAGTGTGGATTAATTTGAAGAACATGATAGTAAATGAAATAAGCCAGTCAGAGAAAAACACAGTTCATATGATTTCACTTATGTATGGAGTGCCATGAACGAACTGAACTAATAAGTAAAATAGAGACAGACTCATAAAAAAGAAAGAGGAAGATGACAGCTCTGGGGTGTTTGGGGGGTGGAGGGATCCAGCAAAAAGGAAAGAAGAACTCATAGGCCACAGGGTGGTGAATGTGGGTGGAAGTGAGGTGGAAAAAGCTAGAAGAGGGTATGGGGGCTTAAATGGCACTGGAAAAATACAATAAAAATGAACTATTAAAAAATTGGGCCAGGTCACGTATTAAGAATGACAGAAAACACTAGAAACACAGCTTTAGAATAAAATCAGTGTACTGTCTTTGCTGTTGTTGCTGGAATACTCCAGTTTTGGATTATATTAATCCATAAAACTTTATTGGTCACTGTATTGAGCAATAGTGATATTGTATTTTAGTTAATTTTATTACTAATTATTATAGTATATTTTTGATAAGTAAATATTTGAATAAGTAAAGGAATAAGTATACTGTAAAATAAACAAATAAAATTTCCATTACTAAAGTAAAAGTATTCTATTTAAATCAATTTTAATTTTTATTGTTTTTCTGAGATTATAATATGTCTTAGTCATTCACTGATTCTTCTTGCTTTAGGACATTTTATATTTCTGTAATCTCTTAGAGGTTTTATTGCAGTCCCACTAGAAGCTGTTTATGGTGTGCTTTCTGCTTGGGGGTCCCATGATACCCCTTTTGAAAAAATACAATTTAAAATATGCTTAGCCTTTATGAATTCACATTCTTTTATAGTTAAACTTTTAAATTTGCTTTATGCTTTTCTTACCTTTTGTGCAATCTTTTTAGGAAAACCCTAATTATTAATACATGTGTCCCAATAATTAATTAATATATTATAGAATATGTTATAAAGATGAGGTATTTTTACAACCTAATTTATTAGTACTCATTGTTTTGTTTCTACTTATTTTTAATAACATAAACTTATTCTCTAGTTTGTCTTTTTCAATTTGTTTCCAAATTGTCATTGTTGTACTATTGAGGCAAAGTTTGTTGTATCAGTTTTAAACATGAAGAAATAGAATTTAAAGCATTGTTCTCAGTTTATGCCTTCTTGGGTCTTGGAGCAATTTTACCGTTCTATTTATTCCAGTTTCTAATACTTACCCATGACCTCACAAACGAGATCTATGCCATAGAGTCTGGCCAACACTATCAACGCTTCAGAACTTCAAGTTTCTCATTTGGTAAATGCCCTTAATAATTATGAATGTAGAGTTTCTGTAAGTCTTAAATGAGATAATACACATGCAGTGCTTAGGAAATACCATGATAAGCCCTCAGTAAACAGTTGTTATTACTGTCATTCTAAAACTTAGAGACCATTCACCCACCACAAAATAAAATGTGTTCTCTCAATTCAGTTTTACAAGCTTATTGCGAGCCAATTTTGTTTCTGGCAATCTGCAAGGAACTGGTTGTTGATAATAAGGAAAATCAGACACTGCTTTTGATATCAAAGGAATTTCAGCTACAGGAGAAAGAATACACATTCTAATATGTAATAACTCCATAAGATGTATCTGTGGCAAATGTATGTAGAGATTCACAACTATTTGGGGGTGGGGGGAGAGGTTGGGAATAACAGAAACCATTCATCATGGACAAACTTGTCAGGAGCAAGTCTGAGAAAACGAACCTTTGTTGATCCGCTACAAAAAGGAGGAGAGGGGAAGAAAAGTTCAGGCCAATTAACATTATGTAAAAAATATGTACAAAGCCATATAATATAAAGATTTTATATATAATATACAGTATTATAACATTAAAATAAAACTTTATGGTAGAAGAACATGTGAAGAAATATATATATAGGCAGCTACTGTTGGTGTGGGTTTGGCAAGGTGGCAATTATTTTTTATTTTAGTAAAAAATTTGATGTGGTATATATTTTGAATATTAACAAAGAAGTTTCAGTGGTTTATCATACTTGTTTTAGCCTTTTTAGAATAAAGATGGACATGCTCACAGTAAAAATAGTAAAATGGCTCAGAAGATTATAAACTATAAAATCAAGGTCACTTTTCATCATCTTAGCAACTCTCCAAAATATTAATCTCTGTTAAGAATTTCCCTTCCAGAAGTATTCAGTGAAAAAGAATGTTTGCATCAGTATTCACCCACTAGCAGTTTGAGGCAAATCACTCTTGGTTTCATTTGGGCAATGTGGTACTTTAAATTTATTAAAAAAATTGGAATGCATTTAAGTGTGAAATTCATTCTACAGCCTATCATTACTTCCTATTCTTTTAGTTAGCTACAACAGATGTTGACAATGCTTGCCTGCTCTTTGAAGGGCAGCTGTTGAATTGTGACCTCCGAGGCAAACATATAAGATTAGAGCATATGTGTGGGTGCGTGCACGTGTGTGTACTTATGAAGGATCACGTTACACCTCCTGCATTCTACTTTGCTGTTATCTTAATAATATGCAATGAACATTTTCCTATCAGTATACATAAATTTACATTTATACTTTTTAAAATAATTATACAGGGTCTTATTTAAAGGCATATCATAATTTATGTAACCAGTCGGGAAAAAAATAAACATTGTCTTCTTTTCCTTATTTTTATAACAATGTTGGGAGTAAAATTACATATCCATTCAGGCAGTTATGTGAATATATAGATAAATAGACAGATTGATTTAATTGGAAATTTGGGTATTAACCATTTGTTCCTTCAATGTATTTTAGGGGATGACAAAGAGAAAAATGGGGGCAAATACAATTTTTTTTAAAAAGGGCTTCTTAATGACAGAAAATGTTCCAAACCACACAAGTTCAGGGGTTTTTTTGACAAAGCTAGATTGAAGTGCTGGCTGGGATCTGAAGCCAAGTAGATAACTTCCTCAATTCATTACTATCAGGACCTCTGGACCACTTGGTAATACAGTTCAGCCCTACCAACTCTGACGTGCATTCACCTAGATGCGTGGTGCGTGGCAAACCCATTGAACACACCCCATTTAGTTGCCTTTTGTTTCTGGCCCTCGGCAATGACCACATACACACAGAAGACTTGGGCGAGCCCCAGCAAGATTTGCTGACAGAATAGAGCAGGCAAGTACTGGGGCCCAGTGGGCTGTGCTTCCTACGTGTAAGGGCAAATACCTCTCCTTACTAAGAAAGGGGAGGGTGCCATGTTTCTCTTTTTTTATTCTGTGAATTATTGGTGAGTTTATTTCAAAATGTTTGCATCAGTATAAGGTTCTGAAAGCCCGCAACTATGTTTGGCATAACTTAAAATTTACTTATTTTATAGGCGAATGAGATTTTCCTAAGTATTTAAGATTGAATCACATCAAATATAAATAAAGTTGACGATTCTTTTGCACAGGTTTATTGAACATATATACATTTTCCTCTATACTTTTAATACATGAATTACCCATTTCTAGTGGTTAACAATAAAATAATATTTATCAAAGAAAGCATAGATATTATTTATTGCATACTAACTCCATGCTAGGTTTCATAGTAAATCTTTTGCTTAGATTATTCTATCTAATCTATAAAACAACATGGGCTGTGTACCATTATTTAAACCTATTGCTCAGGTGAAGAAACAGGTACTTAGAGGGAAAGAAACTTTTTCGAGTTTACACATAACCTAAAGTAGAGCTGAGGTTTGTATCAGGTAATGAACATACCGTTGTCTGTTTTATTTTTCCAGATAAAACATAAGATTCATTAGCAAAGGCAGTTAATAATAATAAGTAAAGAATTTAGAAATAAATGACATCATAGCATTGAGATACACAGCTCTTATACCAAAAAAAGGCTTTGTGTTTTGATATGTTAAAGCAACCTTTCGCATGCTTATTATTTTAATAAATGTAGGCTTTGCTACTTTTATTGTTTCCAGTACATTTCACGGAAGAGAGCGGACTCACTATGCCACTACTTGCCCCTTTCTACTAGCCCTGTTGTACTGACTTTTATCCCACCTATTTAATGGAGCCTACTTCCCATGCTTCTGTCGTGGTTTTGTATTTTAAGCACTAGCTTTGTAATTTTTTTCAACTGTTAGTATATAATAAAATTTCAACTGCCTTCTATGACTGGCCTAGTCTAATTTTCCTGTTTAAATTTCAGTGCTCTTGTTACTGAACAAAAGTGGGCTTCGACCGCTTGCCGTCACAGGCATAAGACAAAGTTTGGTGGGGAAGAACAGAGGTCTTTATTAAAATGTTGCACAATTTGAAGAAACGGGGGACTCCCCAGCTCCAGGATCCTCTCTTCCTCAAAACACAGAAAAAAATCCATTTGTTCCCCCCAAAAACTGAAACTCAAAACCATGCCCAGAAATCCTACTCCACCCTTAGATGTCCTTCCGAACCTCAAGGCTGCTAAACGGATGGATGGCTCTCCAGCTTCAGGCTCCCTGGAGTCTGTGTGCTCAGCCCATGTGCCATCATCACGCAGCAGCTTCCCGTGGTGGGGGCCCAAGGCTACTGACAATGCTGCAGCTGATTGTGTGGGGTTTCCGTTCCCAGGGCCCTGTACCCATCGCCTGGCCACTGGGTCTCCAGGGCCTGCCACGTCCCATGAGCCTCTGACCCTCACGCCCATGCACGGATTCTAGAAGAGAAGGACTAGTTTCTGACTTCCCTCTGTTTAAATCTCCCCACCCAAAATTCTGTGGCTCCTGAGAGGTTCGGCTTCCCAGAAAATCTCCTTTTCCCCCCGGGACTAGACGGTGAGGCTAGCACCTTGCCCTGCCACCATTTCAGGAAAGGAGGAGAGAAGGTCATTTTCCTCCATTGGTCACCCTTGCCAACCTCGCACAGAATCCTCGGAGGACTCAGGCGCCACGCTATCAGCGTGCGGTTTCATCACTGTCACCTTGGGTGTTTCCAGCCACCCCTCCCTCACTAGGCCCCTCCCCTGCCCCATGGTCTGGCCAGGTCTGGCTAGGTCTGGCCAGATCTACCGGTAACATTCTTAACATTACCATGATGTTCCCTGTGAACATCTCTAGAGATGTCATACAGGTAACGCTGTGGACTGCCTTGATATATTCAAGTAGCTTGCTTGCTTGCTTATTTATTTATTTATTTATTTATTTATTCATTCATTCATTCATTCATTCATTCATTCATTCATTCATTCAACACTCATTTGGAATGGCTATCCCATTCAGGCTTTATAATGTAGTCTGTCATCTGCTCATACAATATTCCAAAAATATGCATGGCGATATTTAATATAAAAACACTTAAAACTAATGCTAAAGCACTTTTTCTGACTTACAGAAAGAAGAATGCTAATAAAACATCCCACCTTTTTCCTCCCCTAGGATATGATTTTATAATAAGGCCCATGTAATCATTTCGTTCTTTTTAGAAAAAACATTTTCTAAATGTCATTTTAGAAAATAAAAGAACGAAACTTTTTTACTGCTAAATTATCTAATTTAGCAGTAAAAAAGTTAAGTAGGAATCAGTTGGGCGTTATACTTTTGAGAGAGACAGTCCACACACGGGAAATCTCGCAAACACGGCTCGCTCTGCAGGATGAAGGCAGCAACAGTGTTGTTGACCTTGGAGCCAGGAGCTCCTTCCAGACACAGGGTGCAAGGCAGCTTGGAGCTGTGCGGCATCCTAGACTGGACAGAAGAGTTGAACAGCATCTTTTTGTAGGGGGCTTTGCTGCAGACAACTTGTACTATTGGAAGGTTTAAGCCAGCCATGGTAGAGTAGGAAAGAAATGCAGTCTTTGCAAAAGATAATGAAGATGGCTCACAACAGGGTTAGTAAACGAGCCAACTTTAGTAACCAAGAAAGAAGGCCAGTTACTGAAGACGGTACATTCACTCTGTATAACACACACAATACACAGACACAATTTCGGTTACACAGTGGGCAGAGCTTCTTAAGCATTGAAAAATGTATGCTCTGTTGAAATAATACTGACCACCAAATCGTTAGTACTTCATTTTGCTTTGCATTCCTACAGAACTTTGACCATCTATCCAGCTACCATCTCTTCATTTTTCAGAATTATCTTTTAAAATGTCTATCTCCCCCACTGAGCAGTGATTCTTTGAGACCAGAGAGCTGCCTAACTTCAGCATTTAGGTTAGAATCTGTAAAGCAGGAGACACTGGAATTTTTAAATTCTTCACTGGATTTTTTAATTCTTCATTGGGAAAGTGTTTATTGTAAAACATGTTAGACTTTGAGCCATAATGATTTACCTGCTACCTTAAATCTAATTTATGGTGCGTTTCTGTTTGTAATGAGGTGAGAAATGGCATCGGTCTGCTGAGCATGTTGTTAAGAAAAGATCCTGTTTAAGTAATGGCTTGAGTGCCAGAAATCTGAACCCCGGAGTTGCCCTTCAGGCTGTATGTAATATTTATATACCGTGTAGGTACTAAAGATTCAGAAACTTAATTATAATATTTTTTCTTTGCAGAAACTTCCTTTGCACTATCAATAATTTACTCCTCTTACTTCTGTGAACTCCATTGTAGAATTGAACTTATTAATTGTGTAATTGGACTCAGCTTCCAGGTATAATTAAACAACAACAAAATCAAACTGATTACAAAACTGATGAAGTTAGGTGAGTGTAATTTTATGTAAATTCTAAAATATTTAGTAATTAAGAATTAATTTGTTCTTAACTTCATTCTTCTTTTGCTTTTAGTTGTTACAATTTAATCCTAAACACGATAACATGGCATCATTTCCTGATACAATGGGAACATTACAAAGTTTGTTAAAAATTTAAGGAGACTAAGAAATAAAGGGTAATTACTAGAAAGAAAATTCTATTAGAAAATTACATTTCTGGATCTGGAATACTGAATTTATTTATGAAAAAAGTTACACTGATATTAAATAGATCTATTCAAATGTATGATCTTGTATTAAAGAGGAAAACTGCCCCAATGCAGAAAAAAATATGTCGATTCATATTACCTTCAATTTTTAAAATATCACAGTTACCAATAGCAGATACTAATCATAATTTATAATACTTTCTATTAATATTAACTATGTAGTGTTAAAATACTTTTTCAAATATCTCCTTTGGCTCTTAAATCATATATCACTTTAAGGAAGGTTTATTATCCCAATGTTAACATTGAGGCAATTAAAATGAGTTGCAGTAATCAATGGGATACAGTTATTACATATGATACTGTTACCTCATTCCACAGCATTCTCTCCTGTTCTGTCATCTGCATGGCATCCATAATGTTATTAAAACTTTATATTCTTTTAGGCGTACTTGTGTAAACAAATAAATACATATACCACAGTATATAGATATAGTGGAAAGTGTACTTAAAAATGTTTGATTTTTATAATGACTTTAAATTATTTGATACTAACACATAACATAAACAAAGAATTCTAAAGGATGTTAAACAAACATAAATAGTAAAACCACGCTAATTAGGACCATTACATAAACAAAATTTACAAAGTTGTACAAGATGGACCTTTGTCAATATAAAAGTAATGGTGAAAATCTTGGGTTTAAAAAATAAATGTGTATAAAATAGATATATACTTATATATTGGATTTAGTCGACAATTCCACCTAAAAGAATGAGAACACCAAGATCAATTATCCTGTTTCTTTCATTAATTATGTATTAGAAAAGTACATACTCTCCAAGAAGATAAAAAACGAAACTGAAGCCAAACCAAGACACCATTTTCTGGTTAAAATAAAATATTACATTTTATTTACATGTTACTTATTGCATGACATTTTAGTTCAATTAGAAAATACTTTTTCTTAATATTTTAAGTGGCATTTAACTTTTTCTAAGCAAAATAGTTTTGATTATATGACATTTTATTCCCCATAGGAGTCTATCTAGGTAGAACTTGGTAAAAGTCATTAAAGATTTTAAGAAAATTTATTATGAAGAAAATTTTAAAGTACAAACCTACTCTACAATGTAATTGTAAACATGTTTGTTTTTTGAGTGTATCAATAAATCTTTCTTAGTGAAACAGGTTAACATGCTTTAGATTTCTTCAGGGAGTCAAAATTGTTGAACAGGAAAAGTCACATAATGAAATCTAGTACTTGGTATATGTGATATTGATTTAATGAAAACTATTCATGATTGAAGGGGAAGAGAAGGACAAATTATCATACTACTGTCATCCTTTTACTTTAATTTATGCTGTAATTATTAATAATAAAAGGCAGAGTTACTGTATTTTTGGACCATAAGATGCACCCAGATTTTAGAGGAGGAAAATAGGGAAAAAAATGAAGCAAAAAATGTGGTAAAATATTTAATAGCATAAATAACATAATATTTCACCAATGTAAATGTAAACAGAACTCAACAGCAGCATTAAGAACCATTATTCCTCCCAAATTTGGTGGGGGGAGTGCATCTTATAGTCCGAAAAATACGGTACTTGTTTTAACTTATTTTAAACATGGTTTTAAAGAAAAAAGTCCAGTCTTTAAATTTCAAATCAAACTTGTATCAAACTATAAAGTGGAAAACAAATGAATAATTAATTAAAATTCAAAATTAAAATGCCTACACATAATCTGATTTTTATGTTTTATTAACATCTTTCTTAAATTTGCTATATACACATATAGTTGTCTTCTAATAATGATAGTGATGGTATTATGCTATTTAATAAAATATATAATTTATTTTAATTTTATTTAACAACAAACAAAAAAGCAACTAGAAATGAATCTGATGAAAATTCAACATTTCTACTAAATTCTCCACCTCATGGTATGTAAGTTCTGAATGTCTATTTAATATAAGAAAGCTGATTCAGTGTCTTAATGGTTTTCTTCATAGGGTTGTATCAACTTTTATTGAATTTAATGAATATTGTTATAAGAAATAATGATTGCCATCGTTATCTTTCAATCCCTCCCTATTTAACTTATTTCTATTTTGTTCTTAGATTATTAATACTTTGTTGAAGTATGTAATATTGACCATGTGTTCTATAACCATTATTTATTTTTTATTATTTTATTATTTCATTGTTGTTCAGTTATAGTTGTCCCACCTTTTTTCCTTTTTTTCTCCTCTGCCTCCCACTATAACCATTAGTTCTCAATAATTTCATTACCTCAATATTTGATATTTACTGCAGGTCCTTTTTTAGCATTGTGTGTGTGTATTGTCATTATTTTTAATTAAATTTCATTTAGAGATAATGGTAAAACCAAGATATTGACATTAAAAATAGTAAGGTACAGAAATTTTTGTCACCTGAATTGTTCCTCATTTTGTTGTTTTGTAGCCACAATTGTTCCTTCCCACGTCCAATCCCTCCTTGTCATCTGTATATTTTCTGTTTCTATAATTTCATAATTATAAGAATGCTATATGAAATGAAATATCCAGTATTTCACTTTTTAGAGATTTTCTATACTCAGCATAATTTTCTGAAGGCTCATCCAAGTAGTTTCGTGTATCAATAGTTTACTCCTTGTTAAGTATTATTCCATGGTATGGATATACCACAATTTGTCCTCTATTCACCCACGGAAGGGACCTCGGTTATTTTCAGTTTGGGGCTACTATGATTACAACTTTTATGAACATATTTGTGTACAAGTTGCTGTGTGAATATTTAACTCTTCATTGTACACTTCGTGCAATGGCAGAGTCATAGTGTAGTGGAACATGTGGCTTATTAAGGCATTACTGAGCTATTTTCTAGAGTAGCAGGCCATTTTACATTGCCAATGGCAAAGTGTTAGTAATGTGGTTTCTCTATAACCTCGCAAGCATTTGGTGTTGTCATAATATTTTACTTGAAAAATTCTGATAGCTGTATAGTGATACGTTATGATGTTTTAACTTTATATTTGCATAATCCATAATAACGTTATAGGCTTTTTTCTATTTGTATATCCTCCTTAGTAAAATGTTTCTTTATTTATTGTGCCCAATTTTTAACTGGATTGTTTACTGTCTTTTTTCTTTTTTAATTGTTATTCAAGTACAGTTTTCTGTCGTTTACTCCCGTCTCAGTCCACCCCCCAGTGCTCCCCACCTCCCTCCCATTTCCACCCCCCTTAGTTTTTGTCCATGTGTCCTTTATACTTGTTCCTAATATAACAAAGGATTGCTATTAAGAATATTCCTCATATACTCTTAATAGCGATCCTTTGTTATCTTGGATATATGGCTTGCAGATATTCTGTATCAGTCCATGCACCTTCATATCTGAATGGTATGTATCTCAGAGCAAAACTGTTCAAATTCAGCGATATCCAGTACATCAATTTTCCCTTTTTTGGGTTGTGACTTTGGTATTAATATATGTGGGGTTTTTTTGCTTAGATATAGATCATGAAGATTTTACCCCATAGATTGTATTACAGGTTTCTAGTTTTACACTTGACATTTAAGTTTATGATTCATTTTGATTTACTTTTTGTAAAAGATTGAGTTGTTTTATTTTTGTGTGTGTAGGGCTGAGACTGATATTATTTTTCCTATAGATGTCCAATTTTTCCAGCACCATTTGTGAGAAGACTGCCTTTCCTACATTTAATTTCTTTATCACCTTTGTCAAAGATCAGTTGGTTGTGTTTTGGGGGTTCTGTTTCTGGGTCCTCTCACGCCCCACTGATCCGTGTGGCTCTCACCCCGCCAGCACCACAAAGTTTTGACTAATACAGCTATATAATGAGTTGAAACTGGGTAGATTGATTTCTCTCATTTTATTTTTCTTCCAAAAATTGCTTTAACAAATCAAATTTATTTGGCTTTCCATAAAAAGTTTTGAGTAATCTTGTCTATAACTACAAAAATATTGTTGGGATTTTGGGGAAGATTGTATTAAATCTGTATATCAATTTGGAAGGAATTGACATCTTTATTATGTTGAGACTTCCAATCCAGGAACACAGTGATGTTTCTCCATTTATTTAGACATTCTTTAATTTTCTTTTGTTTCTCAAATTTTTCCACCTCAGTCACTGGGAGCTTTTCTGCTTGATTTCTTGTCCCTTTGACATATTCCCATCAGTGTGTGGGAGTGCACTTAGGACTTCTGTATTTTTAAATATTACAAGTTGATCCGTGTCTGTCTTGTACATTTCCTGCTTCAGACCTAGAATCAGACATTTATCCAAAAATCTCTGTTTCCTTTAATTGGGGAATGTTATTGATAACCAATATATGGTCATTATGTAAGCTCATGTCTACTAGGTATTGCTTTTCTGCCCTCACAGTTGACAGAGTAAGGAAATACATGTGTGTGTAACCACCACTGTATATACACATAAGTTCAATATTTCTGTATTGACTGATTTATCTTTATATTAAGGTAAATTACATTCCTAGTGATCTCTTCACTATACACTATTTTAGCCTTCTGCCTTGCTTATCTGTAACCTCCCACACCAACTGAGAAACACAGTTTTCAACATCCACTATTCATTTATGGATTTATTCAATTCCAGTAAATATGAACTCTTAGTGTCCAAACTGGACAGCCCAGTGATATCTGGATTGTTAACTTATACTATTATAAAAAACGACTTTACCAATGGCTATTATCCACAATTCTCTTTGTCTTCAATAATTTTCAAATTATTTAGGTCAGCTAAATTTTCTCATGGCCTCCTCAGTGACGTTATTCTATGCAATGTAAAAAGTTAGAGTTTCTTTTTGAGTGTGTGACAGCATGCATTCTATTCTAGGATCTCCTGATCTTCTAGCCTGCGCTTTATAGCAGAACCTAAAGGCAAGCAACAGAGAGAGTTACAACGCTATCTAATGAGACTGGAATGCTCTGATTAATTCACTAGAGTAACCCATGATGTTAGAATAGAGAAAAGTACAATTTTCAGTTGGAGTATAAGACATTATTATTTTATAAGAGTTTGCTAATGGTTTACCCTTAGGATAAGAATATCAACAAATCTACAGGTTCTTTCCATAAACCATACAATCTCTGAAATATTCATGTTAACAGTGTTTTGCCTATACAAATTTAATCTTGGGAAGACTGAGATTGAGTATCTCCTTGAGCAGACAACTATTCCCATGCAGATAATAGTATAGTGTTGAGCTAATTGAGAAATATGGAATATACAAAACAAATCTATTTCTACTACTTTTATTTTTATAAAATTAAATATCATTTTTTTTTATTTTCCAAGGACACTTGTTAAATCTCAAAAATAATTTTGGTGTAAAAGACATCATGAATAAATATTGTAATTTAATTTGTTTAGATCCTGATCTCGAGAAGGTAAAATTCATACAGTTGGATGTGACTCCAAAAGTAAAGTCAACAAAGCCAAAAGTAAACAAGTGCTAAACTAAAAAGCTTCTGCTTAGCAAAGGAATCATCAACAAAATAAAAAGTGAGAGAAAAAATAAATAGGAGAAAATAATATTTGCAAGTCATAACTGATAAAGGGTTAATATGGAAATATATTTATAACTCATATAATTCAATAACAAAAAATCATACTGTCTGAATAAAAATTGGACAGATAATTAGAATATACACTTTTTTCCTCCAGAGAATACATGCAGACAGCCCACACATAAATGCTCAACATCACGAATCATCAGGGAAAAGCAAATCAGAACCATGAGACATCACCTCAGACTTGTTAGAATTGCTATGATCAAAAAAGACAAGACATGACAAGTATTCGTGAGGCTGGAGAAAAGGGCACCACTGCACACCATCGATGGGAATGTACATTGGTTTGGTAGCTATGTAAATCAACATGGTAATTCCTCAAAAATGTAAAAATAAAACTGTCATATGATTCAGCAATTCCACTGCTGGGTGGAAAAAAATGAAAAAAATGAAGATACTAATTTGAAAATATATATGTTCATTGCAGCATTATTTATAATAGCCAAGATATGGAAGCATCTTAAATGTTCTCTGACAAATTAATAGATAAAGTCCAGCCACATACTAAGAGAAATAGAGACATTTACTGAAGAAGATTCAAGATACAAGAAACATGGTACATAAGACAATGATGCTTCAGTCCCCTTCAAAGTAGGCACCTTGGGACCTCACACAGTTCTTCCAGTGTCTCTTCCATGGTTCAAAACATTCTGCCAAATCCTCTGTTGGGATTGCCATCAGCTGCAACTTTGCCACAGCTTCCTCAGGCACAGGGAATCAAGCAACTTCCATCGGAATGACTGGGCTTTTGTTTTCAGGATCACAACTGTAGACCCGCCATACATCTCTGGTTATGACCTTCCTGAGGAGATCTGCTTCACTGGTAGTGGCTTGAATCACGCTATAGAAGCTGTCGCATGATGTTCCTTCTGCTTTGGTAGTAGAAGCCATGGAATGGAATTTTGCCATGACACATTTCATGCCAGGATCCTGCATCAAGGTCTTGGACACAGTAGTTTTTGGAATCTCCAGATCAGTATCTAGCTCTTGCACTGTCAGTCACTGGTATTTGTTGATTGTAGCCCATACACGTTCAACAAGCTCAGGTGTTCTCCTTGTTGCAGGCCTTCCAAAACATGGATCACTTTCAATAGATTCTTGAGCATCTTTGAAGTATTTGTGTCACATTTTTACTTGTGCTGGGCTCATTACATCATCCCTGAAAGCCTTTTGAATAATCACAAGTTTCCATGGAGGAATGTTCAGGCTTAACACAAAATTTAATGCAGATCGTTGGCTCTACTTGCTCAGTCATTTTGAATGAGATGGCTGCACAGTACACACGCTCACTCAGTGTCATCTACAGCCCCCACTGACTAGTATGCTGAGGTCAGCATGGTTCACACATGGACATTCCAGTCCTCTCTCTTTCACTTCCAGGTTACACGGATGCCATGCAAACCATTCTCATTGTATTAACTATGGCTGGACTTTTTTCAGACAGACCTCATTATATACACAATGGCATATTATTCAACCATAAAAAAGAATAAAATCTCACCAGTAGCAAGAAAAAGTACAGACCTTAAAGGCAGTATGATAAATAAGTCAGAAAGAGAAAGATGAATACCATATAATCTTCCTTACATGTGAAATGTAAGAAACAAAACAAACAACCAAAACTTAGCTCAGAGATTCATAGACAAGATTAGTAGTAAAGAGAGTCAAAAGATCTAAACTTCCAGTTATAAAATAAATAAGACATATTGTCTGTAATGTACAGCACAGTGATTATAGTTAATAACACTGCACTGCATATTTGAAAGGTGTTAAGAGAATTGATCTCAAGCCCCTCGTGACCAGATTTCCTTTTTTAGTAACTAAATGGTGGGGGAAAAAGAGTTAACAGGAGATATAGTTGATAGATTAGTATATGCTCATGGACACCTGAGAAATAATGACTCGGATATCTATTTCATCAAAGTGAAATTAATATATTTTAAAATAAACATAAAGATGTTCACACAAGTGAGAAACCTTTGGTATTATTCTCTAATATTTTAAAAATGTACTGTTACATTTTGTAATAATAAAACACCTGATACAGTCACCATAAAACAAAGAAATCCAATTTGGAATCTTTTTCTAGAAGCATGTTACATAGAGTATAAAATACTTTTCATTAGCAGCTATTCATATTTCTAAGACTAATTTACCATTTTAATAACAAACAAATTCTGTGCATGGGTCAACATAGAACCTTGCAGGACACGTTTCATGAGTTCCCCCCTCCAGTTTTCTATGTAGTTATCTTCCAGCTAATTCCATAATTACAGAAAGTATTTTCCAAAATTTAAACACATTTCATAGCCTTTTTTCAGATTGAGCTATTACAAATCAAAGAAAATGAAATTACATTTCCCCAAACTCGCTACGACTTGCTGAAAACATTCAGGTTTTGTCCTTCAGTAAGTTCTTCCATACTCTGGGCAAACCGAGACTTTATTTTTAGTCAAAATTTCTCTTTTTCCTTGAAAACATCATTCAATTACCTTACGTAAATTGTCATATTTTTCTATCATCATTGCTCCAAAAATCCCCTCAAGCACAATTACTTGTAAATTTTAATAAAGTAACTTTTAATATTTATTTCAGGGGAAAATCTGAAGGGTACAATGTGAGCTGTTCGTCCTACATTAGCATCGTAGCAGACTAGCGCATATAATAGACATAAAGCTTTTGCCAGTCACCTCAATCCCTTTAACTTCCTCAAGTGACAAAAATATGCCAACTTATTAACATGTTTAAAGTTATAGCTCCCATGGCATCTAAAGTA
This sequence comes from Carollia perspicillata, assembly GCA_004027735.1. NCBI lineage: Eukaryota > Metazoa > Chordata > Mammalia > Chiroptera > Phyllostomidae > Carollia > Carollia perspicillata. The sequence goes on along the minus strand of PVKM010002248.1, from coordinate 16,158 downwards.
AGAAGCAAATGTTTATGAACTTTCTGCCTGTCATCTGCTTTTGTAAATAGTTTGATTTAACACAGGTACAGTCATTCGCTTTCACACTGAATTGGCTGCTTTTGTACCACCTCTCATATTTAAGTAATTGCCACAGAGACCTTATTGGTTTCAAAACCGTATTATTTATTTCTTGGCTCTTCACAGAAAAAAAGTTTCCAAATACTTCATTTAGGTATCTAAGGATTTTCCATTTGTTAATTCAAATATCCTAAGGTTTACATTATCACTTACGAATCAAAGAAATTATGTTCAAAAGGCTATGTGCTCAGTTTTGTTCCAACACTTGTTCTGAAAATGTGGGTTTATTCCAGTACATTGGGTACGTTAGGGAACAAGTTGAGCAGACTGAAAGTTTTCCTTTTGTTTATGAGCAATTTCTTCTGCAATACTATCTGAAAACAGAAAAACCTGCATCCTGCTGATCCGAGCTGCACAGGAGAGCAGAGAATAAATACACACTCCTCAAACATCTACCCACTACCTGTGTTCATTCACTGTGTGTGCTGGGAGCCACACTTCCCCAGCTGGTGTTAAAACTTCCCATCAGATTTCACATAACCCTTCTTAACCCAGTTCATGATAACCACAAACTACAATCCCTTTCGCTTCCACCTCCCATAGCAAACTTCTGGTCTTTTTAAAAATAAAAGTGCCAAATTTATTGTAATACTTATTTGTTAATTATTCCATATGTGGAAAACAGTGCTATCATTTTAATAGGTTCCTTAATAGGTTTTTCTGTTCCCTCTATCTGTGTTGCTAATAGAAATTTTGAATATTATATCCCTAACTCCATTTTTTCTCATAAGCCTCATGTTTTTAGTGTGTGATTTTTTTGTGTAGCAAAGTGATGTTTAGAAATATATCTGTTCTATTATAGCAAACTGACTATATCTAAATTTCTCTATCTATCTATCTATGTACCTGCCTATCTATAATCCATCCATCCATCCATCCATCCATTAATTTATCTATCTGTCATCTACTTATCATCTATCTGGGAATTCAAAGTTGAACAGGTACATTTCATCAAAGAACATATCTGAAAGATGTATAAGTTCATTCAATATTATTAGTAATTAGAATTATACATATTAAAGTTACCGCAAAATGTGATCACAGAAGATTTTATGAAAAAGCCTAGTAATGCCTAGTGGTTGCCACATATGGAGCCAGAGGAAGGCTCACATGTTGCTGAAAGAAAAGTAAATAAACTACTGCTAGTAGAAGTGAAGTTCTTTCATGAGATGGCGAGTAAAGCACTTCATAGACCCATGCGTGGGAGATGGTGGTGTGGCAAGATGTGTTTGAGTGGAAATAGAAATCCGCCCCTATGTCCTATCTCTGTCCATCCCACCATGGAATAAAAACCAACCATGTCTTCAGCAAGGCCAAAACAAAGGCCAGCATCCAGTGTTTCTGTTTCATATCAAAGCTGTGTCCTTTGAAGTTCTCAGGAGGTTGCTAAGCTGCTCAGTTCAGTGCCCATCCAGATAGCTCAGTGCTGTTCTAGGTTGCTGTACACAGGCCCCTGCCTAGTGCCTTTGGAGTATGAAAAGCTGCTAGGCCCACCTGGTCCCTATGGAGAGAACGGATGAACAACAGTGTGAGCATGTGTTCTGGGAAAGACAAAGAGCTTCTTTGCTAAGCTGGGTCATATTATCTCTGGCTTGGGATGGACCAGGCACTTTTTCAAAAATATCCAATCGACTATTGAAGCTTTTGTGCATTTCTGATGGGTCCACTCCAGAGCCAGCTGATCCCTTCCCCAGGTTAGACTGACGGGCCTCTATGGTTACACAGCTCCTCTGGTGCCATTTTTGACTTCTACTGTACATGCGCTTACCTCTCCCTGCTCTTCATAACAATCCAGCACCAGACAGGGGAAGGCGAGAGTGTTGATCCTTAGCAGAGCAATGCTGTGATCCCCTGCACTGTGTGAAGCTATAGCTTCCTGGTAAAGCAGGCCTGTGCTTTGTGGTGGATTATGCTTAATAATGTCTGATTCCCTGTGCTTCCTTCTTTTATTAATATCTAGTTAACTACCTAGGGTAACAAAACCACTATTTCTGTAGATGCACTCCATGACTCAGCAATATTTTACTAGCAATATACTCAAGAGAGTGATTACTTATGTCCACAAATACACTTTTATAAGAGAGTAGTTGAAACATTTAAAAAAATGTCCCAAACCAGAAACGACCCAAATGTTCTCCAAAGGGAGATCATAATAAAACAGTATTCAGCAATCCGAAGGAATTTCTTATATGGAGAGTAATGTGGATGAATGTCAGACATGTTATGTCAAGTGAAAGAGTAAGATAACAAAGTGTATATACTATATACTTACTGTATTTATGCCAAGTTCAAGGGTGGGTGAAACTAATCAGTAATTGAAGTGAAATAGTGATTTTCACTGTGATTTGGGACATTGGTTGGAAAGGGGACTGAGGATGACAATTGTTCTATACTTTGAAAGGGCTAGTAATCACTTGGTGGGTCATACATGTGGAAAAAGTCACCTAGGTTTACACTTCATATTTTTACATTTTATTGTATTTCAAATACATAGAGAAACCTAATAAAATGTTCAAAATTAAATAAAAGTCAAATTACATACATTTTAAAGGAAACCTGAAAATGTTAAAATACTTTTCCTCCTCAAATTTCTTTTGCAATTTTTTTAACTTATCTTATTTATTTTAGAGGAAGGGGAAGGGAGGAAAACAGAGAAAGGAGAAACATCAATGTGAGAGAAAAACCTCGATCAGTCGCCTCTGGTAAGACCAAACCCTCAACCCAGGTATGCACCCTTACCCAGAATCGAACCCACAACCCTTTCATCTATGGACAGTGCTCCAACCAGGTGAGCCCCACTGGCCAGGGCCTCCAATTTGTTTACACGTGTTTGACATTTTCTGTATTTATATTTTATTATAATTACATGCAGGAGCTTAGTTAGTTGTCTTCTCATATAAAATTGCAAGCTCATTCAGTGAAAGTCATTCTATGTATCTAATAATTGTATAGCAGAGCTTTGTCCAGAGGGTGCATGCAATACACCTTACGAAGTAGAAATGTGTTGAGTGGGAGAAGCAGGCATGAGTGTCATTTCCAATGAATATCAGTTTTATCAGTTATAAAACCATTTTTTCATATGGTATGTTTGTGTTCCTACACAGATCTCTGTAAACAGATAGCAATGTAAGTATAACTGTAATGTAAATTGATTTGCTCAATATTTCACCTAACAGTAATGGGGTGAAGATGTATTCTATGGCTAAATTTATTAATTTTTAATGATGCAACATAAAAGTAGACATTCAGATATAAATATTATAACACATATATACATTCTTATAATGTTCAAATGAATGAATCTTCAATTCTCTAAGGCTATTTTTCAATAACATTCAAGAATGTTTTATATTAAAGTCACATTCCAAATTAAGAAGTATTTAGAAGAACCTGATATTCCAGAAATTCTTGATATAAGTATCCAAATGTCTTAAGATGATGAATGTGGACTGGGATGGATTCTCATGAGGCTCTAAATTTTATCAGTCCTTCTTCCTCTCTGAAGACAGTCAAAATTCAAGCAGGCCAAAAACCACTTCATGGTTTGAGGTTTCCAAAAGAATCCTAATAATAATTATTTAGTGAAATAATTCTTGGGATATCTTGTATACTCACTGAAATTGTGGTAAAACTATTATTGAAAGTTAGTATTTTTTAAATGTCCTATTAGACTAAAAATTTAGAATTTAGACTTTTTTTAGGAAATTTCAAAATGTTGGGTATTCTTATTGTTTTTTATTGAATTTGTAGGGGTGCCATTGGTTCACAGAACCAAGTTTCAAGTGTACAACTCAACAAGACATCATCTACACACTGTACGATAAGCCCATCGCCCCAAGCAAAGTATCTTTCCCTCCCTAATTTTCACCAATTTGCCCACCTCCACCTACTCCCACCCCCTTTCCCTCAGGTGATGACCGCACTGTTGTCAGTGTGTATGTGGTAGTCTGTTCCACGTATCCATCCTTCTGTTTCTCTTTTGTTCCTCAGTTTATTTTGTTCATTAGATTACATTAGATTAGATTACATATAAGGGAGATCATATAGTATCTGTCTTTCTCTGACTGGTTTATTTCACTTAGCACAGTAATCTCCAGGTCCATGCAAGCTATGGCCAAAGGTAAGATTTCCTTCCTTTTTATGGCTGAGTAGTACTGCATTGTATAAATATATCACAACTTTTTTATCCTATTGTTATAAGCACCAAAGAACAAAACGTTCTAATTATTTTTAAGCATCAATTTTTTTAGCCAGTTTTTTAAAGCGTGGCCATCTCTCTAGTTGTGTCATTGTGAAGCTGTGAAATCAATTTCCCTAGCAGCTGTATAATGGAAGCCTACTATGGGTATTGCTCAGTATCCTGAGCAAACCTACAAAAAAGTTGAACACTGAGACTTTGCACTGTTGGGCAAACTCAAAAGACAATAACAAACACAGAATATTTTGCTTGAAACATATTTTACCTGAGCTAACTTTGTATTGAATTATTTAAATGAAGAAATATGGTTCCCTTCTTACATAGCATATTTAAACTGATTATTTAATGGGTCCTCTTTCTGTTGTTTTCTGATTACAAGTCAGAATAAAATCAGCTAGCCTTCTTATGAGTGTTCATTTTGTTTTGTGTTCAGAGCATCCATTTAAAGAATGAAAAGTCAAAAATACATCAACATACCCAATTACTTTAGGATTTCTCTAAGTAAATTATTATCAGCGCTGTAGGTGTTAGCTAACCTGACCAGTGTAAAAGTAGATTGAATTAATTTTAAGAGTCTGTAGAAACAAACCTTAACTTGGGAACTTTTCACTGATTAAAACATACGGAAAATTTAAATTTAATGTATAATGCTACTTACTGATTGGAATTCTTAGTAACTTCTCTTCAGAGGTAAGTGATTTGTTTTTCTGTGAATTCATGTACACAGTTAAAAAGAAAAAAGTTTCTCAATCAATTTTGGTATGTGTTTCTTAGCATTCCAAATATAACAGATTCCAATGGACAGTATAAAAATGAGATTGTGTCTTTATTCAAAATATATCTTATACTTAAAAGAGTAAATAAACAATTATACCAAATACTAGAATTTGAAAACTTGCTGTCTAGAACCTTATATAATTATTTCCATTTGTTATTCTAGATTAATGAGAAATACAAATAAACAAGTAATCCTGAATTTTAGTTTTTAATCATGTTATCTGTACAGTGGAGCCAATAAAAGCTCAGAATAGATTAAAATGGAATGATTTTATTTTGCTGCAACTCAACACACTGTACTCTTGGTGGCTGCATTTCCCATGGAAAGTTTAAATATTAAATATGATATTTAATATAGTAAATACTATATTTTATACAGTACATATAGGATAAATGATATTATTGAATATTGCTTATCCTAGACTGTGTAGATTGGTTACTGAAGTATGCTGCTTTAGAAAGTTACTGTACATGCTGTATAGAGATTTCCTTTAAATTATTGAAATATGAAATTTTTTAGACATAATTATGCTGGGAAAATTTGTACTTTCTTCCCTAAGTTAGAAGAATTGTTAATTTTCTTGTAATTCATGGGCACTTGTAGGGAAATGAAGTATCAAGAATAAATACATGCTTTTAAAGAATGTAAGGCAACCAGTTTTGTTTGAAGACAATTTTTTAGGTGCCACCATTGCTGGAGGGTGGAATAAGAAGCTGCACTATAACGTAATATGTATAGCAGGTATTTCACCGAGAGCCCAGGGGCATAAAAACAGTAAAAGGACTCATGAGTAATCAATAATATAATTCATATTGTTTATAATGTTCTTCCTCACTGGATAATCCATATATCTCAGATTTGGTAAATTATGCTTTTTGAATTCACCTACCAACCAACTCAGTAAATCCAAAATAAAAAATAATTAAAGTCTGTTTCATAAGCTTCAAATTCCAGTTCATTCTTTAACTGTTTTTTCAACTTATTTCTTTTAGAAGGCCCCCCAAAAAAAAACAATACTCAAAGTCTTTAAATGTGTATGTTTTTATCAGCTCCAATAAACACTGTAAAAAAAAGAAGCTCTGTTTAGGTATTGTGGTATAAAAGGTATCTACTTGCATTATTTGCCGTCATAAATGTTAATGAAAATAAAGAAGAAAGGATATTTGACCAAAGGCTGCAGATAGTAATCACATTCCACCTTCAAAATAGAAACTTTCAAACTGAGAGCCAAACTCACTTTCTGTGTTCTTAGATAACTAATTTGTTAATGGCAACATTTATAAAAGGAAATCAAATTTATGAATAGGAGAGAGATGTGAATTAATATAATTTGTTTCATGCAACAGATGGATAATATTTGAAACCAGAAAACAAATCTAATTTGCTCTATGATCAAAGGATAATTCAGAAAATAACCCACCAATAACTAAAGAAGAAATAAATCCAAAGAAATAAAATATAATCTATTGACTGATGAATGCTAACTGTTAAGAACTAATCCTTAGAAAACAATTATCATAACGTTCTTGTCCTTTGAGAGGCCTGTTGACACAGGCCTCTCAGGGATGGACCACATCCATCCCTGAACATTTTAAAATGTTCCTGGCTGCCTGGCACCGAGGGGCAGAGCCTACATAGAGAAATGGTGTCCGCAGGAATTGAAATACAAATGAGCTTTTTTTCTTTCCCCGGATGTTAAGAAATTATTTTTACTATACTGATTTGAAGAGATATCTACAAATTTAAAAAATCAATCTATGAGTAACCTACTGTCCAGAAAATTATCTGGAGGAAAAGATCAGTAGAAACCATGATCTTTCTATTTAAACCAATAAGCCTTTTTATTTGTGTGATTAGCTAGACACTAGAAAGAAATAGACATACTTGTATACATCTGTTTATTTTCACCATCGGAAACTGTAGTGAAGAAATGACCATTTGTTAACAAGTGGTCTGAGGACTCCTACTTGGTACTAAGAAAGGAAATGAGTAACAGTGGTAATGAGTGGAGGTGACATGTGTACGTGTGTCTTTGCAGGTGTGCATGTTTGCACGTTCATTTGTTTATTGACAAAATGCTTTGCTGCTCTCCAATTATATCTTAGCATTTTACATATTTCAAAATGACTGTGATGTCAAAGTAAAGTAAAATACATTTCAGTATTAAGAAGCCCACCATTTAAAACTTAAAATTGTCTTTTCTAAATTCTAATCTTTATTGCATTTTTTTCCATTACAATTTAGTCCTCTTTTACCCACCCCTCTCCAGCAATCGCCATGTCCTTGAATTAACTTTTATACATGAACTGGCTGCCACTATATCTACTCACGCATTTTCATAGGGGTTTCAGAATTTCTAATCGCCTTCTTTCTCATTTCTCTGCCTTGGCCGTTTCTACTAAATCACATTCCTGCCAACCTCTATCTGCAATGAAAGTCCCCATTCTTTAGTAATTGAATGTTTATGATAAGTTGTCATTCCATATGGTAACAAAGCAAGGTAGCTTGTGTTAACGAAGGCCCGGTTTCCATGCCAGAGACTCATGAGTGGAAGAGCAGCAGAACTGATTCACAACTCTTGACCACTTTGGGCCCCTTCTACATTCTGTTTGAGTTCTGATCTAATTATGTGTTCCATGGACTGTTACTATTTCATGTATTGCTTTAAAAGTTGCCTGTCTCCAGAACCGTTCTGATTTGTTTTAAGCATCCATACTTGTTTGCTCCCACTGTACCCTTCCATCTGAATCTTTCTTGTCCATTTACAGGTCAGCGCTGATAAAGATGGGATGTGGAAAGAAGAGGTGTAATGACAGCGTGAGAGTCACCGTGTGTCGCTAAGAGGCAGTTCTATTTTGATAAAATTTAGCTAAATCTCTCAGGCTTGAGATTATTATAAATTTGTTTCCATTTCCTATGGTGGGATCATAAGTGGGAAAATTTTTCTCTTCTCCACTCATCTGTGGACCTAGCCTTAAATTTTCTTTTCTGATGACTCAAGGGAAAACTTCTGAATCTAACAGAAATTACCAAGGCACATTTTATAATAGATGTTGGAATCTTAAATATTCATTATTCCTATAATATTTAATAGTATTTATGGAATCTTGGAAATTCCCCCCTCCGGATCTTGGTTTGTCTATCCAAAATTCATGAACGACTGATCTCTGTTTCTCTGTCATCTGTTTAAATACATCTATATCTGCGTCACTCTGTTACCTGAAATCCACTTCAGTTGTCTTATGCATGCTACATGACTTTCAGCTTATAAACTCTTGGAACAGCCATCAGCTAAACTAGTACTGACTCCTTTGAAGGGTATTCAAAAATATTTTAGTATTTACCAGAGACTTATAGTATTTTATTTTTAGTAAACTCTTCTTTTCCTAGTATGTTGAGATAGATATTGAACTGTAGTTGGCTTTGTCTAGTCAGAAGATATAAATTTATAAGATATACATTAATTATTTTTCTAACTCCTTTTGCGATTTAAAAGATAACCATTGAGGTCTAAAACAGAGTAAATCATCATTACATAATTTTGCAGCCAATCATTAAAATTTAAAACATCGCTACTATGAAAAACGCCTCATAATACCTTAAATACAGGTTATTTAAAGAAGCAGTAGTTCAAAAAGAAGAGAGAGTGCAGTCGACAGTATTTTCCAAGCATTACTGGTCATTGCATGTGAGTGAGTCCTGAAAAGCTCTTTATCCCATTATCAATCCCTTGAGGCAAATTAAAACAATTGAAAGAAACCCTGAAGCACTATAAGTAATGTGCGTATGTGTGTCGGGGGTAAGGAGTGATCCGATGTAATTTTGCGGGGTATACGTTAGGGGTTTCTATGCGATACAAAGCAAGTTTGAATTTGATGGCATTCACAGATTGTGAACCTTCATAAAATCAGCGGTGCAGGCAGTAGGCACCTCAAACGTTTCAAGGGAATTGGCGTACTTACCATAAAGCAGTCACAGATGATAATCTGAAAACTTTAATTACAGGCTTACTGCAGTGTGAAATTTCATATTGAGAATAATGCCACTGTATATATTTAGTCTTTATGTGCAGATGTATCAATAAAAATATCAGTAGATGGAACCCATCCTCTTAATATTTCATATACATTGGATATGCAAAACCACAATTAATCTTTTTCCATAAACACTGAATATGTTATTTTGCATAAGAAGCTATGAAAAAGAGCTTATTTTAATAAACACCCATACTTTTTTTTCCTGCAGAAGTGGCTCACACAGGCACCCCAATGTGATAGAAACTTTTTATTCTATTGCTTCTTTTTCTAACACATGTTGAAGCTCCTTGGCTACCATATGGGAGCGTGACATAATCTTCATTCAAATAAACTGCACCTGTGTGCCACTCCAGGCTGCCATTGCACTTTGCATGTGTTCATTTCCCAGAGATACAAATAGTGTGTGGTGGAAAGCAGTGCCTCTGGGTATTTGTTATTCCGGGTGCTCACCTAGGAGGGGCCGATTTGAAACCACTGTAGCAGTAAAGAATCAAGGAGATTTGTATGGAGGGTGAGGGCTTCATTTTTGCTGGATGTCACTTAACAGAAATGAACTCTAAGTGCCTAAGATGGGGGTTCTTATCATGGATAAACACTGGGCTTGTACGGCCACACAGAATACTTGGTACAATATTGTTCAGCATAGCAAAGGCAGAAGGGCAGCAAGCAATGCGGAAAGTGACAAACCATTAAGCTAATCCTATAAAGATCTGGCCTGTCAGGTGGCACATTTCCTGAATACTTAGCACAAGAGAGGCTTATTAATGGTTCATCACAGTTCTTACACTGCCTACATGGCTAATATGCAAACACTGCCCTTTTTTAGTTGGTATTTTCAGCACATCAGGACGTCACTTCCATGGCTACTGTATTTTTTCCCCCCTGGGTAATTGAAGCATTACCATAGAAGACAATGATTGATGATGTCTTTGAAGGTCTAAAAAAGCACAGGCTATTTTTGAAACTGTGCCATGTCTATATAAGGCGAGAAGAAGGAACGATCTGAATGCCGCAGTGTGCTAGAGCAACAGCAACAAAGCCCTGAGGCTGCTGCAGAGATCAGGGCTAGTTTCACTTTTTGCTCCCACTCCCCGCACCCTTTCCTTTCCTTCCTCGAATTACTGACTGCTGCCTGCTTAGTGCAGGAAGGGTCTGGAGTTTGTCAGATGCTCAGCGTAATTAGGCCATTGTGCTAGGAAGGCTTGACTCCACACTTCATCCCTGGGAGCTCTGCAAAGCTCTTCTTGCCTTTGAGAGCTGCTTGACTGAGTTGAAACCAAGACATGGTGGTGGTGAGGGTGGAGGATTAGCATCGTTTTGCATTTAGCACATCGATTTTCTTCATGGTATTTATTGTGCTCGGGGATTACTATCTTACACATACATGTAACTTCCCCTGCTAATTGTGTTTTTCTCTTCCTCAGCATCTTCTCTCAACCTTCTATCAGTGTTGATTCAATCCAGTAAACATTAAAAACGAACAAACAAACAAAAAACTACAGCACCTTGTCAAGCACTGGGAAAACAAAACTATCTATTTAGTTATGGATACATTGATTTGGTTTCTAGAAAAACTCAGTCTTGTAAGATATGTACACATTAACAAAAATATTTCATTTAAAAATGTTTCCTTCTTTACATTTGTGTGTACATAATGTATACAGACAGAAAGAGAGGACTTATTTTTTGAGGGATAGGAGTATAATCTGTAATTACATTTATTTTCCCATCTAGGCTCTGAACCTGTAATTAATATTTTTACATAATACTAACCAAGCTGATATAATGCACTCTTTCCATGAATAGTTTTATTCAACTGTCAGTACTCCATGCTTTACATGGCAATGTGATGTGGATTTGACTCAGTGTGCTTGGCTCTGAACTTAAAATGTAAGGTGCACGGTTTCTTTTCTGCTTCAATGTACTGCACTGCGGGATGATCCTCTGGGCACTGCGGGATGATCCCAGGACATCTACTAAGGATGCTTTATCTGTACACCCCACTGCAGCACACACACATACCAAATCATCATTCAAATTTCGTGGTACACAAAAGGAATCTCCCTGCTGCCTGAAAAAGGAGAAGAGTGGCAAGTATGATAATTATGATGGGCACTTTTCAAGCATCATGATATTTTGTGTGACATATTGGATACAGGGCACTGCTTTACAAAATCACTTCAGAAGTCTCTTTTTATCTCTGTTAATCAAACTTTTACAGTGATATGAATTTGATGACTGTTAAAATCCATCAGAAACCAGAACAAAAATTGAACCCAACAGTTGAAAGCATTTTTGATTGATAAAAAGGATTAATGAATACCTAGCTGATGAAAGTTCCCTTGGAAATCTGGACATATCTATGATCATTGTTTTGGCCTAATTTGTGTCTTCTCCAATGTGTTGAAATTCCAAGCACTAGTCATTCAGAATGTGACTGTATTTGAGGTAAGACCTTTAAGACAGTAAGTTAAATGAGGTCCTTGGAGTGGGCCTTAATCCAATCTGACCGGTGTCATAATAAGAGAAAGTAGGGCACACAGAGAGAGATTCCAGGGGAATGTGTGCCCAGAGAAATGGCCATGTGAGGAAGCAGCAAGAGGATGGCCATCCGCAAGCAACAGAGAGAGGCTTCAGAAGAAACCAAACCTTAAGACACTTTGATCTTGGATTTACCAACTTCAAAACGGTGAGAAATAAACTCCTGTGTTTAAACAACCTCGTTTTTGTGTTCTATCAAATTAATATAATTGTAAACATGGAAGTCTGTATCAAGATCTACATGAGTTGCTTGAATTACCACATTTCTTAAACTGTAAAACAGCTAATACACCAAATAGCATACCTATCAACTAGTAAATTTAATGGCCTCTGTAAACCTTGATCTCTGTGCTTCCTTCTGCATTGTCGATGACCCTTGCATTTCTATTCCCTTCGTTTCCAGATATGACTTACTTCCTGCTTTCCTGCTTTCTCATTGGCTTCTTCACTCATTCAGTCCTCTCTGTATCCATTGCAGACTTGCTGTACTTAGGACATTGTATTCATTTTCCTTATCCCCTTCTATGTTTTTTTCTGAGGAAATTACATATTCTCCCATGTGTGAAACTGTCAACGATAGTTTTACAACCTCCAAATCTATCTCTCCATTATCACTATTTTTAATCTGATGAAATATTTTTCTATAAGTTATATCCTTATGTAATATTGTAACATGTAGCAAAATACATGTAATTGACACATAAATAAGAAATCATAATAATAAAACAAATACCCATGGAACCATGCTCATTCCTAAGATATAAAATACTTACCTTTCAGTTGAAGTGATGCTTTTGTTTAATTCCATCCTCTTATCTTCCCTCTTAGAACCACAACCCTAGATTTTATGTTTATTTTTACCATGCCATTCAAAAAATGTAAACCTGTTTAGGTATTCCTGAATGACACGTAAATTTGTTTTATGTAGTCATAGGCATCTTATTTTTTAAAATCCAAACTGAGTTTTCTTAGAGGCTCTGATGTTGTTTGTTAACTGCAGTTATGTCATTATAATATTTTAAGTCATTCACCCAATGTCTGAGACTACATATTTTGCTGAAACACAAACCAAAAATGTTATAATCAAGTCTCAAACCTAAACATTATCTTAAAATGGAAATTTATCTTTGACCTTTTCCTATTTTCAACATATATTCAAATAATCACAGACCCTGCTGATTCAATCTATGAGTCGTTATCTTCTCTTTACCCCTTTCAATGCACAGTGTGAGTCCAAGCCATTAGCAGTTTCTGTTTGAACATGACATTAGCCTTCTAACTGGTTCCACGCCACCATATTTCTCCTCCAGTAATCCAGGTCCCTCACAATCTTCTTAAACCTTAATGATTTGCCTTTGCTTACAGGACACATCCCACAAACTACTTCATTTATTATTGAAGATTCTTTATGATTAAATATCAATATTTTAATTATCATAGTGATAAATGATTTTTCAAGATCACATGTTCAACTTGTGGGAGATATGACACTCCATGTTGGTTGCTGAACCAGAGCACATACATACTGCACCATGAAAAACAACACACTAACTTTTCAGTGTGATTTCTCCTAGCTAAATATATGTCTTAGAGTACTCATAGCTCATTTTACTATTTTGTAAGGCAGGTTGCTTTGGGGAACTTGAACCCATAGGAAGACTAGTGAAACCCTTGAACATCAATGCAGTACCTTCATTCTTTAGGGATAAAATTGGTTTTCCAGTAAGGAATCTGATGATGGTATTTCATTTTAATGAAAAAGGTATTCAAGGAAACCACGGTTTGTGTCACTGTCATTAGCTCCATGGCCAGGAAGGAGTATACAACGTAAGTGTTTATTTCAATAAAGACAAGTTGCTGACCCTTCCATGATGAAATATGCAATGTAATAAATCTGTCACGTGGGGCAAGATGGTTTCTCCTAGAGTGTGGTATTGTGTTATAAGGTCAGGGTTGGATCTGTTCTGGCCAACCTGTGGCTATGTTCAAATTGGTCTCAGAGAAGGGAGGTTTATAAAGCTGGGCCAAATACAGGCCACTCTGGTCACTTTGTTCATGTAAACCCATTTATAAGCCTAATGTGTCTTTCTACCCAAACCCCAGCAATGCTGCTATGATTCTCTTATTGAGGCATCAACAAACTCCATAAAACATTCATAACAGCTGTAAGCACTTCCAGCAACAGTGGATCTGCTGAGTTTTAAGAATGAGAGGTAGTCATTCGTGTTACCACGTGGACAAGCTGGATAATTATCATGTTCTCTGGAATTCACTGAAAGTTAGAAGAATATGGACTAGTTTCTCAATGATTGGATCTCTAATTAGTGGTAAGAGTTACCAGGTGCTGCACCTTTAATTTGTAACAAGGGGTATCCTACTATGATCCAGAAACTGGACCCTTGAGATGTTAGACGCCAAATAGCAGTAATAACAAAACCTTTGTGATTCAATGCATGTAAAGTTCAAAAACTAGCAAAACAAATGGAGCTTGAAGTAAGAATAGTGTTTAGCTTTGCAGATGATGAGCAATAACGAATGAGAGGGTATATAAGGGGGCTTTGAAATTCTTATGTAATTTTCTATTTTGTGTTTCTTATGATGGGTCCATGATGTGTTTACTTATAAAAAACTGCATCAAGCGGTTAACTGGTTATTTGTTCTTTTCTTTAAGTATGCCATACTTTGACTTAAAAATCACTAAAAATACTAGGTAAAATTCATGGAAGGACTAGAAAAGCATTGGCTTCAGGCTAAACATACACAGTGAACTTCCTGAGATATTCTCCCAGGCAGGTCAAAGGGAGGTAACACTGCTACTGCCTGGCAACACCCAGAAACATCCTGCAAAGATGACTGTTTGGGGAAATGCCCACCACAGCTTCCGTTGCTTCCCATCAGTAGACCAGCACAGAGCTGCACCTAAAAATCAAAGTCATATGTGAGGTCATGTATGAGACACATTCTCCTCATTGTTGGAGAGGCTGTGAAATGTAGTCTTTTTTGTTTAGTTTAGTTTTGTTTTAAATTCTCCCTTGAAATGTGACAATCTTCCTGAATGTATGAAGGGAGCATAACAGATGTGGGCTGTCATGAATGACAGATGATACTGTACCCTGTTTTGTGCTATTCATATCAACATCCCCTTCATTTTCCAGACTCTCTTCAGACTTTTATAGCTCCACTTTTGATGATCCTGTTCCTGCTGATTGTATTATGCTACCCTGACATCTTCCTAAATACTTTTATAGATCAGCCCCTGTATCAGCTCTTCTAGGAATCTGACTCTGTCTTTGCAAGACAGAATGGTTTTTCATCCTTTTATACTGCCATAGCGTCATACTCACACACAGTTCATGCTTCTCTTAGCATGTTGAGCAATGTTTTGTTTCACCCATGTTCATCTCCTCTGCTACATTAGGAAGTCCTTTAAGCCAGAAACTATGCTCTGTTGTTATCTGTTATTTCCATATTTATAATCAATCATACCTAGCTTTCAACATGTATTGAATAAGCATCTACTAGTAAGTGCATTCTAATTGCCAGTCACTAAGGTAGATATAAAAATAAAAGCATAAAAGAAAAAAAATTCTAATACACGAGTCTTATATTCTAGATCAAGACATAAATGCAAACAAGCAATTAAAGTATTGGGAAAATATCAAAATAGGAGTATAAATAAAAGTCTGTGGGAGCACAAACAGGAAGCACTTCCGTTCATGAAATCCTCATGTCAAGGAAAGTTTCACAAAGATACTTCAGAAATATCTGTAGTCAATAATTGAGATTAATTGAAATAATAAAAACATTTTTACTTTTACTATATTTCTGCATATTTTCATTGCAATTTAAATCTCTGTGACTTGTTTATTTAAAAAATACTGATATGTGTCACCTTGCTCATGTAAGAAAGGGAAGAGAAGGAATTACTTCAAGTACTTCATGAGAGAATCTTTGTATTTACTTTACCACTCCCATATTTACATTACTCTTAGCCTTATATCATTCTTATTCTTATATTGCTCTGTGTTGAGCTTAGCATAGTTGAGATACCAGTTAGTTAATTATTAGTAAATAAATTAATGTTAAATGTGGAACTATCTTCATTTATTTATTCAATCATTTATTTATTATTCAATTTATTAGTTCATTTATTCAAACTAGTTGGGTGTCAGCACCGTTGTAGATATCACTAAAAATGAATTTAAAAAAAGGCTGCTTCTATGTATATTGCATTTGTTAAGAGAATACAGACAACATACAATACAGATGAATAAGTAAAGTACAGAGTATGTTATTGGTGATCCAAAAAACTAGCAACAAAGGGAGATGTTGTGTCAGGAGAGTATTTGGCAGAGAGAGGGACTAGGCCAGTCCCTGGCAATGGGATGAATGTGCCACGACCTGACAGAGGGGAAAGCACACTGTGTGTGATCTGCAAAGAGATCGTCCCAGAAAGAGTACCCAGTGTGTCCCGACAAATGCTT
>PVKM010002247.1:32236-66994 GCA_004027735.1 Carollia perspicillata | reverse complement strand
GTATTGGTTTGTTATAGCAGTAACAGATAAATATACTGCCCACAGCCTCTTTTGATGCTTTCCTGTGGCCCCTGCCAAAATTTGGAGATTGGTTATTAAATATCTTCCTACTGGATGGGAATAAAATTATTATTGGTACTATAGAAAGCAATGAAGCAATCTGTATTGTTGTGAAATAAAAACCATTCTCAAAATTCAAGGACGTAAAAGCAGAGTAAGTATCTAAAGCTTGACTATACCCAAGGTGGAAAGAAAATATCCATCCCAAATGTGAAAATACTAAAAACAAAATACCCCAAACTTGGCAGCAAGGTCTACATGGAAGGGAGTTTAAAGTGTGTAGAATCTCACAAAGATCACTTCTGGGAGAGGAGGGGGAAACAAGGAAAGTACAAGGACCCAGGGAAGCTGGGCAGCAAAAGAAAAAGAAGCCGGAAGGGGAAATTTAGTATTCTACAAGACAAATGGGAAGTCAAAAAATTGAACAATGCGCAACTCCTGATACTGCCCCAAAGAAAGGTTTCCATGCCTTTACTTTGTAGCAGTGAGAATAAATAACAACAATTATATGCAGATATTTAGATGACTATTACAGACAGTTGAATGCAGGAAACTAAATTTACATACTCTATCAATCCTTGTATATGAATATAAAAAATTGGAGAGGGTGAGGCTGTGACTGGAAGGGGTAGAGCTTGGCTTCTGAGGAGATGGTTACATCTGCTTCTCGATTTGGGTGCTGGTTCTATCAAGCTCTCTACTTAATTTTTATGTCCTTTCCTCTATGAATTTTTTTCAATGAAAAGCATTTTTAAAAAGTAATAGAACCATCTATATTAGTTTCCTCGTCTGTTGCAAATAACTTGATGGCTTGAAAAAGCACACACAGAGTTTTACTCTCTCACAGTTCTGGAGATGAGACGTGTGAGACCAAGGGGTCAGTAGGACTATACTCCCCCTGAAGGCTCTAAGGAAGAATCCTTCTTTGCCTCTTCTGACTTCTGGTGCACCCATGCGTTCCTTGGATGGTAGTGACATCACTGTAATTTATAACTTTAGCTTCACGTGGCCTTCTTTGGGGGGTCAGCTCTCCCTCTCCCTTTTCTTATAAGGACACAAGTCATTAGATTTAGAGCCCACTTCAATCCAGGATGACTCCATCAGCAGAGATACATTTTCCCCATCAGGATACATTCACTTTGACTCCTCTCTTGGTGGGGACACAGGTTAATCTCCCATGGCTCCCTGTAAGGATTAGAGCTTTACAAGGAAGGAGCAAATGGAGCCGATGCTTTCCTTCTTGAGGTTTATTCCCTTGTTCCAATAAGTCTAATCTACTCAGGTGAGACTTGAGGAAGTCATCCGTTTGGAATGTTAGTAAGACCAGGACAGGACATATCAGAAAGAAAAAGGGGCCTGAAGAGACAAATGCCATTCTCCTGTTTTTCTTCTCATACGTTTTGGACATAACATCTGAGTTGAATGAGACTACTGTGGCCTAGGAGTGAGAAGGCTTGTAACTTAGGCCTGGTGTGGTCTTTCTGCAGGCCTGAGCTACAAATGAAACATTCATAAATGTTGTGCATGGTGTTTATATCCCTTAAGGATCCTGAAGTTAAAGTTGTAAATAGTTAGGAATTCAAGATCCTGGCCATGTTTAATTTCAGGAGTCAGAATTTACAAGGAAACACAACAATTTCAGTTGGAATTTTTTACTTTGAATTTCTACATGAAGCCATTGAAAATTCCCTGCTCGAAGAGGAAGAAAGTGTAAAACAATAGCATAGAATCATTTCCTTACTTGACTGCAAGCAAATATAAGCTCAGCTTTTGGTCAACCTCATAAACGAAAGTTTCAGCCAGTGACAATGGCATAAAGATGCATTTAGTCCTTGAGTTGATATTTATGACGATTGCTGTTTGGAGTGTTTTCATGTCTGGAACTGCTTTTTAGGAAGCTACCAATAGCGTTTTCTCACATCAGGGTTGGATATTTTTGTGGTCTGAAACAGACCCCAAAATAAAACCTTGAAGAGGAGCATTCACCACAGTTGTATCATTTTCAAAAAGTAGTTTGGAAAACAATCTCTGAACAGTGAGAGAAGGAATTGAGATTTTGACTTCTGCAGATAGGTCAAGTGCAATTGAAAAAGCTTTTGTGATCATTGAACTTCTGGAATTCATAACAGATATCTGGGGAAATGGATTCATTTTATTAGCAACCTGTGCTGACTGGGTCAAAACCAAGAAAATCTCCTTGTATGACTTCATCTTTATGTGCTTGGCCATCTCCAGGATTGGCATAATATGCATAATTCTCACAGATAGCCTTAGAATAGTATTCTACTTAGAAATATATGAAAATCACATCATCATCATCATCATCATCATCATCATCATCGTTGATTTACTCTGGAATCTGCACAATTCCTTAAGTTTTTGGTGTGCCAGCTGCCTCAGTGTCTTCTATCTCCTCAATCTATCCAATTTTTCCCACCCCTTCTTCCTTTGAAGTGGCGAAGAGACAGAGTTGTTTTCACTATCCTGTTGGGGTTCTTTCTTTGTGAATCTTCTGAGCATCAAATTTGATATTTTTATATCCAATGACTATTTAAAAGTGGAAAGAAACTTGACTTTTAAAAAACATTCGCATAAAAGCCAATATGTTAGCAGTCAAATTCTTCTCAACCTGGGATTCCTCGTTTCCATGGCTGTGTCGCTCATCTCGTTTTTCCTGTTAATCTTCTCCTTATGGAGACATACCAGGCAAATGCTGCATCACGCCAAAGGACCTGGAGACCTCAGCACAGCGGTTCATGTGGGAGCCAGAAACACTATGATTTCTTTCCTCATTTTCTTAGTTGTGCACTCTCTGGCCACTCTCTTGGTAATATTGTCCTACTTCATCTCAGAAAACTCATTAAGTGTGATTATCAGTGAGACTGTAGCATTGCTGTACCCTTCAATTCACCCTAGCAATATAATTCTGAGGAACAGAAAACTGAGACAGACTTCTGTGAATTTGCTAAGGACACTGAGTCCTGCATCAAAGGAATAGAATCCCTCACAGCACAGAGGAGCTGAGGAGATCTGTGGATGTTCTGTGGAAAAACAACTTATTGAGGGTCCCCTGGGTTCTCTCATGGCTTTCATTTGGTGTCCAATAATTTTTTTATGTTTTAAATGTTTATAAAAGTTTTAATTAAATGTACTGAGGTAATATTGGTTAATAACATTATATAACTTTCAAGTATACAATTTTATCATACAACATCGGTATACTCCATTGTGTGCTCACCAGCCAAAGTCCAGTCATGAGGCCTCTTACCCTCTTCATCCTCCCCCCAACCCCTTCCCCTCTGGTAACCACCCTTCTGTTCTCTGTATCTGTGAGGTAGTTAAAATCTCCATAGACCAGTCTACTGACATAAGAAAAAAAGTCTCCTGGATTCCACGACATAACCTAAGCAATTTGACATAGCTCTTTCATTTAATCCTCGTGAAGGCTGTATAAAATATTTGTTATTGTTATTTTATAGGATAAAAATACTGAGGCTTGTCATATGTGACTTCACTGTAAAGTATAAGTGTTAGGATTCAAACTCAAATCTTCTGACTTGAAATTAAAAAAAGTGGATGAAAAAGAAGTAATTAAACCGCCTTATTAGCTCTTGATTCAGTTATTTAATAACATCATCAAAATCAGTTGATTTAGTGTGACACACCACTTTACAAGGCTTTTTATTAATTAAGAGTTTGAATTTTAATTATGGAGGAAAAATAGTAATAAAGGTAAATTTTAAATTAATTGGTAGGAAACTTTTTTATTAAAAAGAAAATTTCAAGAACTTTTAAGAAGTGTATAATTTCTAAGTGTAGCAGGAACACAAAAGATATGTTTTCTTAACTTTTTTACTAACGAGGACAAAGTTTCTGAAAGTGACCATGGGGAAATAGTACCATGAGTGAAGTACATTAAATCACTGCAAAACACTATTGATAAAAACTATTAAGTAACTAAAACAATGAAAAATACTAAAAATACATTGTACTATAAATTAAGAGAATACCGTGAGCATCTGGAGAATTTAAACCCATAAATGAGCTGATGGCATCCCAAGCAACATAGGTGGCTACCCACCAACGGTATGCCCATCTTATTGAGTGGTTACTGTGTGCTTCAGCCCACGGGCCCTGTCCCTTTATCTTCCACAGCCCTGGACACATGGCCTAGACATTCATGTTGCCATGTATGTAATCACTGCCTCCTCCATGACCCTCCTATGAGATATTTTAGAACATCACATTATCTTTAGGAATAAAAATTCCTTTAGGAACAGGCCAAAGCCTGAATTCATATTGAACACAGCAGTGGAAACATATCCAAGTGTTTGATGGCAAATCCATTGCAGCCTGGAAACCCTGGCTTTGGAAGAGCATCAGCTGAATGAAGGGGCAGCTTCACACCAGGTTTTTTATTGCTATAAATTAAGGAATCCTAAGTCATTGGTAGTGGCTTTGTGTCTGTCAAGAGTTCAGGGGGTGTCAGTCAATAGCAAACCTGTGGAGGTGATGATGGAGAAATGACCAAGGTACCAAGCCTGCAAGCCAAGGGTAGTTGACTGAGCAAATGGTGTGAAGACTCCGTAGTCAATGCTACAGAAATTCTGGATGAGATAAGGTGCTTGGCCAAAGCTGTGCTATTCTAAATTAATGCTATATGTTGATAGAGAAAAAGTTACTGCCACAGGGAAAAAACAAAAACAAAAAGAAAAAACGACCTGTATGTCTAGAAGATAATCAGCTACATTTAATCTGGCTCCTGTCCTGTACATCTGGGAAGCTCCCGAAAACCACAGAGATAAAGTGGAGAAGTTCCCCTATTGGAATTGCCAATAGAACCAAGTCTTCCTTCTCTCCATGACTGCTGGGAGATGCTTAAAGAGTTCCAGTATGTCCAGCTTGAGAATAGACACAGGGATAATTTAAATCCATGTAAAAATTAAAAATAAAATAATCCAAGAATTCACTCTTTTGTTTCAGTGGGAAATTGCAAGCTCTGGTTCAAAGGCTTAGTTGATTGAGTAAATCACTGTGGGAGACAAAGGTTGATATTGGATAATATCTACTAAATATTCTTCATCAAATTCAAGAAAGCACTAATGTAAAAGAAAAAAACAAATATGAGATGAAATAACGAAACTAAAAAAATATAAAAAGGGAAATTGTGAAGAGTCAAATCAAAAAAATAAAGACGCTGAATAAAATAGGGGAGGATTTATTAAACTAAACACAAAAGAATTTTTAAATAATATATTATGCTATATAATTATTGATATTATAGATCAAAGTTTAGAAAATAAATATAGTTATACAGGAGCTTAACTTAAGATTAGTAAGGGAGAATTGTTAGACATGTGGTAGCAATTAAACATATGGAATTTCTCCAGATTTTTAAAAATATGCAAAAATATTAAAAAGTAATAATCAGTTACCAGCCTACAAAGCAAAACCCGACCTTTACCCTCTGCCCTCCCTTCAAACAGAGAAATGTTAAAAATACATTCTCTGACAGTAACATTGTAGGAAACAATTGAAGAAAACATGCACATGGGCTTTTGTGTATACTTTTGATTCAAGTACATTTTATATTTCAATAAATACTTGATTAAAATCTTTGTTAACTGAAATTTTGTTGGATACTATAATCTTTTCTTTAATTCTATTTATAATTCCTTAAAAATCAATGTTTCAAAATATACTTAATCTATAAATATTTGAGAATATATTCACATTATTTACAAGTTTTTATTTTGTCATTTAGAAAGACATTATTTCTGATCTCTTATTCAAAACTTCCATTTGTCTCCCAGTTAGATCTTTTAAATTTAAACAGATAATTTTTAGGCTACTCATTCATTTGCATTTTTTTTGTTTTATTCTCTTTTTGTGTACATAGAAAATATTGTTCTATTTTATTTTTTATAAATGTGTCAGGATTTTACTAATGAAGTTATCTAATGTTATTATACATTGCTCAGTGACACTGAGAATACAGTTTGCTCAGCAACATTGAGAATTTGGGAGAATAAAATTTTCCCAAACTTATCAGCATTTCCTTTTTGACATAGTGCGTACTTAATTTTAGTCTCCATTTCACTTGTACCAGAATTATTCTTTCATTTTGGAAAGCAAGTATATATGTTGTTTTATAATGTGGATATAATTTGCTCAAGATATGTATAGTTTTCACCTATTGCCAACATTTTTAGTTCATAGTTTTTTACTTATTGCAACATGCTTTAATGTAAAGAAAACAACATAAAATTTTCAAACACACATGCACACAATTGTTAATCAACATAGGAATTAAAATAGTGTATCTGTGGTTCTTAGCTACAGTTAAGTTGGACTCCCTGGGGACATTTGTCAATGTCTAAAGACATTTTTAGTGGTCACAACTGGGGAGGTGCTGCTGGCATCTTGTGGGTAGAGACCAGGGAGGCTGTTAACCTACAATTAAAACAAAGAATTATCCAACCCAAAGTGCAAACATCGGAGGTTGAAAAACCCCATAGTGGGTAACTGGAATCTTCTTAAACTTCAAGAGAAGGGGAATTGTTAAGGAGTCAAAATCAAAATGATCAACTCTCTTAAACAATCGTGATGAAGTAGCAATATGAGAAATTGAAAATCATGTGTTTCTTAGAAATTATTACAGAACAGTGTGCTCCGTGTGTTTCTCACAAAATACACCGATGTTCAAAGTCACACCACAAAATGTCGACACAGGCTCTTTTAGAAAATCTTTCTGGATGATTTCCAAGTTTTGGCATAAATCATGACTCCATTGAATATTTTAAAAGTTACTTACTTTAAAATTTTCCTTTCCAAAATAGTTTTCTGATGTCTGAGATTTATTTACCATGAAAGCTTTATCCACCTTGTATAAAATTTTGTTTCCTGGGAAATGAAAATTCTCTTTATGCTACGAGGTGTGTGATAGTTCCATCTTAGTTTGTGTGGTAACATTGGAAGTGAGAGTTCTTTGAAGAGAGAATAGAAATAATTGGAGGGCTTTGGCAAAGATGTTAAAATAAATTTTTTCATTAACCAAGAAAAAATCGATATTATTCAAATTAATGAATACAAATTATATAAATAGTTATTAAAGCTATACAAATCTAAAAATACTCTGCGATCTTCCTAAATTAGATTTTTTCTCTAATTTTGATAATAAAAAGTTGTTATTGAAGTTTTTCAAGCTTTATTGAGATATTATTGAAATGTTATTGACATACAACATAAATAAATGTAAGGTATATAATGCAATGATTAGATACATGTATATATTGCAAAATGATTACCACTATACAGATTAGTAAATATCTCCATCCCTTCACATAATAATTGTGTGTGTCTGTGGATACAAGTATATAACACAGTATTGTTACTTATAGTCATTATTTGGTACATTAGATTCCCAGAAGTTAATCATCTTATAGCAGAAAATTTGTACCCCTTTACTAATAACATCTCCCTATTCAATGCCCCCTTCTGCCTCCTCCAGCCTCTGGAAACTACCATTCTACTCTGCATTTCTAGGAGTTTGGCTGTTTTAGTTTCCAAATACAAGTGAGAAAATACAGTATTTGGCTTTCTCTGGCTGACTTATTTTACTTAGCATAATGTCCTCGAGGTCTATCTATATTGTTGCACAATGCCAGATTTCCTTCTTTCTCATAGTTGAATGACATTATATATTGTGTTTTCTTTATTCATTCATCTGGTGGCAGATATTTAGGTCGTTTCTATTGTGAATAACGATGCAGTGAACATGGGCGCAAACAGTTCTCCCGCATGGTGTTTTCATTTCCTTCGGATACACAAAAGTGGGACTGCTGGGTCATATGGTAACTCTATTCCATACTCTTTTCCATAGTGGCTGTACCAATTTACATTCCCGCCAACAGTGTACAAGGGTTCCGTTTTCTCTACATCCTCACCAACATTTGTCACCCTTGTCTTTTTGATAATAGCCATTCTAACAAGTGTGAGGTGATATCTCATTGTCATTTTGATTTGCATTTTGCTGATAATTAGCGATGTCAGTGATCAGATTTTATTTTATTTCTTCATAGTTAGGGAACATCTTCTGAAAGTTTTTATTCATTTAACATTTGTGGAATTTTCTTTAGCTTCACATATGGTCGATTTTGGTAAAAAATATTCTACGTGAAAGAATATGAATTATTCCATTGTCGGATGTATCAAGTTTGTTAATTCAGATATTCTCTAACTTTGTTGATTTTCAGCCCATGTGCATTATGAACTATTGAGTTATATGTTTTAAATGATTTTATATGATTATAGATTTGCCTTTTCTCTTTTCAGTTCTGTATTGTTTGCTACATTATTCGGTGCATAAATTTTAGGATAGCAATATAATCACGCTGAACTGAGTATTTTATCTGTAAAGTACCCTGCATCTTTTTTCTGTAATATTGCTTTTTACCTAAAATCTACTTTATATGATATTATTATAACTATACCTGATTTCTTTTGGATAATGTTTGTATAGTCTATTTTTTCATAATTTTAATTCCAAGCTTTGTGTGTCTTAATATTTGTTGCATTTCCTATAACAAGTATATTCCTAGAGTTTTAAAATTCTGGCTGTCAATATTAAGTGTTTTACTTGGAGTTATTTAGTCCATTTTCATTGAATATAATTATTTTTTAATTTCTATACATTTTCCCCCCAAATTTCCCATTTCTTTTGACAGTCTCTTATTGCTAGCTTTCTCTGCAATTACATCTTTGATTTTTTTAAAGCAGCTCATACATAGGTGTTATGTCTACAGATATTCTTATCTGTTCATTTCAATATTTGCAGTCCATGTGATGTCTGTGTTTGCTGCTTGCTTATGTTTGTTTCGCCTTGGTGACTATCACTCATTGTCTATTTCTGTGTTGATGGTATTTCATTGTGAGGCCATTGTGTGACCTTATTCATGGGAGTCATGTTAATGTAAGTCGGAAAAGTTCTTTTTTCTAAAGATTAGTTTATTCTTTTAACAAATGAAGATAATAGTAGTACATATTTTAAAGGTCTGTTGTGATGTTGAAATGAAAAAATAACCATAACGTGTTTAGTACAGTGCTGGGAACATAATAAAGTTTCAATAAATTTAGATTTATTTATTTTAAGTTTTAAAATTTAAATTGTTAAACAACATATTTACTTCTGTGATTTTTTCTGGCTGAAGATTAGAATGTAAATTAAGTGAATCACACAAGCTTTGAGATTCTGTGTACCATTATTTTCATCATATTCTCTCAGCCTCTAGAGGAGAGCTTGGTATATTTAAACACTCAGTGAAATACTTGTAGAATAAATGGATGGATGGATGTCATCACAGTGAAGTAGTCTAAATAAAGGGATTATTTCTAAGAACCTTTCACATTGGGTGGTCAACCTACATTCATGAATGGAATAACTAAGAGTATAAAAACACAGCAACAATTTTGTGAGATAATATTTGGAAACTTTTCTATACCCAGTTGGGCTTAAATTTAAAAAATAAGATAAAAACATAAAAGTGAAAAGATAAAATACAACAAAATGGTTTTTAGTACCTACCTTAACACAAAGTGCCAATTGTCAGCGTTTCTATGTAATTGAGTCACAATCTATTGTCCTGTCTATATTATACTTGAAGTGTGCCCTCCCTGAATTAACACACATAAACGATGATGCTAATGTCGATACTGAAAAAGATGAAGATTTCCAATCTTTGTTTCTGTTGTGTTTTGTTTTTTAGAGATATGTATTTGGTACTCCTACTCCACAATTCAGGTTAACAAATGCAAAACAGCCTCAGGGAGACAAGTAAAACCCATGAAACAAACTTTCATTTGCATGTTAACAAATCGTAGGTTGGCATTCAGGCTGGACTCATATTCCGTAGCCTTGCTAAGTTATAAATGTATAGATATAAGTGGAGGGGTCCCGGTGCAGATATTTTGAATTCCATCTAAGGGTATGAACTGGGGCACTTCTATTTTTTCTTTTTTAATGACTTTATGGGGTACTTTTAAATCTTTATCTGCTGAAAGAAAAGAAAATCATTCTTCCCACAAGCAGCCAGCATATGCCTCACCCTGCAGCAGGTAATCAGAAATACAGGTAACAGAAACAATATTAGAGCTCAGCAAGTATGCTAAGTGTAGTGGAAGGCCTCTTCATTTTCCTAACAGTTATTGAATCAATACTGGGGACTTTGGGGAACGGATTTATTGGACTTGTAAACTGCATTGACTGTGTTAAGAACAAGAAGTGTTCTGTGATTGGCTTGATTCTCATTGGCTTAGCTACTTCAAGAATTTTTCTGATATGGATAATAATTACTGATGGATTTATAAGAATACTCTCTCCACATATATATTCCTCTGGGAGCCTAATTGAATGTATGGCCTACTTATGGATAATTATCAATCACTCAAGTGTCTGGTTTGCCACCAGCCTCAGCATCTTCTATTTCCTGAGGATAGCCAATTTCTCCCACTACATTTTTCTCTGGTTGAAGCGTAGAATCAACAAAGTACTTCCCCTTTTGATAGGATTGTTGCTTATTTCGTGGTTACTTAGTTTCCCACAAACTATGAAGATTATCAATGATTATAAAGTGAAAAATAGAAACAGAACCTTGCATTTCATGGTCCCTACAAGTGAATACCTTACTTACGAGATTGTGCTCAATCTGGGAGTCCTTTTCCTCTTCACGCTGTCCCTGGTTACATGTTTCTTGTTGATCATTTCCCTTTGGAGACACAACAGGCACATGCGATTGAATGCCCTAGGTGTCAGAGACCCCAGCTCAGAGGCACATGTGAGAGCAATGAAAGTCTTGCTATCTTTTATCATCCTCTTTACCTTGAATTTTATAGGCATTGCCATAGAAATATCATGTTTTCTTGTGCCAGAAAAGAAATGGCTGATGGGTTTTGGTATGGCAACCTCAGCCCTCTATCCCTGGGGTCACTCGTTTATCCTAATTCTAGGGAACAGCAAGCTAAAAGAAGCATCTTTGAAGTTACTACAGCTTTTAAAGTGCTGTGGGAAGGAGAAACCTCTGAGAACTGTATAGGCAGGCATAGGGAGAAAAGGATGCTCTGTGAGAATGACTGAGTGAAGGAACTCCTGAAGATGGTTCACTGGCACCACATTACCGCACTGATTTTAATTGTGTTCTAGAGCATCACTAAAATCTTCCCTAATTATTCTGATGACATCTGAGTAAATTTCATTCTTCAAGGAGCTTGTAATCCCACATAACAATCCTGCGGCTCAGTCAGCTTCCCTACCCTGCAACTTTTCCAACACATCTCCCAGAGGGAGGAACAGCTTGGAGATGATTCACTGTGAAGATGATAGTGGTGGGTATAAGCATCTAACACTAGGCTTTCCATTGCGCTTTACCTGACTTCTCTGAAGCACTGGCAGCCTTTCGCCAAGAAGACCCAAAGGAAAAGAAGCAAACATAAAGTGATGATCAGTCTTGACATTTAGGACATGGAAGTGAGAGACAGAGACAGAGGTGCTTCTTCTGAGTGTTCAATTTTAATTTCTTTAAAAGGTTATTTTATTTTCACTGTTTAAATCCTACTGTCTTTTTTTTTTTAAACGGGTGAGTGTTTGATGTAGTAACAGATGTCGTACTAGTAGATGTAGTTCTGTGAAAAGGATCTCAGTCTACAAGGGGAAAGGGGATCAGAGCACTGATAAAATCAGGTTTTATAGTCTTCAAATCCACTGATTTGACATAAAACAAAATCACGAGCCAATCAGAGTTAAGTAAAGATTCTGCTGGAAGAACACATCCAAAGGACTCCACATGGTTACCGAGTTGTGACAAGGACACGAACTGACCCAGGATGGAATCAGTGTGGAGGAGGAACTGTTCTGCTCTAGGATTTCATACACACGTATATTCACACACATAAACTTGCCCTCACAGACATAGTTCAAATGCTGATTTTTAAGCTGAATATTTATATCCAACCTAGGATGTGAACTGAGTAACTTATTTTAGCAACTTGCAAAAGTGCATTGCCTTATACTTAGAGTCTGAAAAATGTCTAAGTATAGAGGCTTTATTCATTTGATAAATATTTTTGAACACTAACTGTTAGATGCTGAAGATATAGTACTAAACAATATCCCAGTATAATGGATAAGGTATTGTAGTAGAAAAACAAATAAGTAGCAAACAATCATCTAATTATATTTGGTTTGGGAAGAGAGACTAAAGGATGCTTAGCAAATAACCTGACTTGATCTTGGGAGTAGAGATGATATCACTGAGGTTGAGGTAGTTTAGTTTGGGATCTGAAAACTGCGTAAGAGTATGGTGGCCAGAGCAGGAGAGATTTGGGATGGGAAAGCAGTGCTCGTGTGGGTCTTTAGGCGAGAAGGAGGACATAGCATTCCAGGAACTGAAGCGTCCTGTGCGACTGCTACATAGAAAGCGCAGTATTTTAAATTATTTTTAGAGAAATTCCAGTAAGGAGGAATTTCACGAATTCCTTCCAGAACTGATGATGTGCCCTGCAGAAATAGTAAGCTAATGTTTCAGTAGTGGAAAAATATCAGTCCTCTTCCACTCCTGAAACCATTCAAAGTTATTATGTTTAATGTCATTGCTTTGATCACAAAAACATTATTTTAATTTTCATCTATTTTATTATTAGTTAGGTTAAGAATTTTACAAAATTATTAACAAATGATGTAAATTTTTGGAAATTATTCATTTGTCTTTTTAAAATTTTTTATGCTTATAGTTCTTCTCAATTTTGAGAACTTATTTGTTAACATCATGTCATATATGCATTATGATTTTTATCTTGATTTGCTGTCATGTAAATAACTTAGTTCACAGTGTTTGGGAAAACAAAGTGGTAATTTATATAAACTCAAATCTATATGTTTCCTTATGATTTCATCTATTGCTATTTTTGTAAATTTTGGCTTAGTTTTATTGTTACATGTTTCTTATCAATAACTCCATTTTTTTCTGATAAAATAATATAGTTTTATTGCACCTAAAATTAAGAAACACAGCAAAGGCTGAAGGAGAGGTTACATATGTTTGTAATACTCTACTATACTGTTAACATGTTTCTATATTGATTTCAAGATAAATTTGAAGATAGATATTGGTAGGTATGATGCTTAAAACTCTGTCTTTATTATATTTGTATATAAGCTGGATAGGTGGATTTATCTATAGACAGTAAAATTATAGAAGATTTTAATTTTCTTCTTTTAGTTTTCTGTGAATTTCTAAATGTTCTATAATTTATGAAATAACTATTGTAATCAGGACAATATAATTAAATAAAAGATAAGATACATGAATAAAATTGTTTGGCTAACTTTTCTTGAGAAAAGAGGAAAAGAAAATTCCTCAGCATTTTCATAAACTGTAATAATTAACTCTGATGTCTGCTGGACTAATGTCTAAGTTTATTTAGTTTATCAGTGCTGATTCTTGGTTATGACTTCTGGGCGTCTTGTACTTTGTGATTCTATTTGGAACTCAGTTTCATTAAACTTTATCTGTGGAAGTTCTTTGAGGTCAAGTTTCTAGTGTACTTTGCCACAAAGGATTGAACACTGTTTTTGAGGCTGACTGGGGACTCCACCAGTTTTGGATTTCTTTAAATTAAATTTTCAATTTATAATTTTACTACAAAGGTAGTAAAGGTTACATAGGTAGTACAAATTCTGGTCCTAAAGATACTAATATGTGCAAGGCTATTATTAGAAGTTCTCAGAACAACAATTCTCCTTTCCAATTTTCTTTCGATTCAGTGTCATGGTTGACAGGTAAGGACCCCTAATTTAACCTTGTGCTGGGCATATATTGTGTTCTAATTGGGCTTTAAGGAATTACATTTTGGAGGTCTTGGTGTATTGATATTATCTAATTATTTCTAGTCTCAGAGAGGCACAAGCTAGATATCTTATCTTACAGACACTGGTTACTTTAAAACATAAGCTGTAGTTTAAAGAAACTTGAAAAATGCCTCAAAGCTTCCATTTTTAGCATTATTTGTTTCTCTCTCAAAATTTGTACTTCTCCACCATTTTTGGCATCTGAAGATTTTTTTAAAAATTTCCCTGACAGCTGGGCCATGAACTTAAAGACTTGTTTTTCCACATTTTATGTATTTTGAACTGGAAAGATTTCTCCAGACACCATTTGGCCACATTCTTAAAAGCAAAAGTTGTTTTTTTTTTAAGGTTCTTTTTGTCATTTTTTTAGTATGGGTATTCAAAACTATATATTTTCTACATAAATATTGATTTAGATACATTCCACATGTTGATACATAGTTCAGCTCGAAAAGTTTCAAAATATACTTTGTAATTCTTTTAGTACAAGGGTTATTAGAGTGATTTTTCTAGGTATATGATATATGTAAAGTTAATTTTTTATATTAAATTTTATTTTATTGAAATTGGATGAGGCAATGTATCTGTATGATAATTGGTCTAGGATAAGATTTATTAGGCCTGATATATAATTTAATTTTTGTGAATGGCCCATGTTTTTTTAAAAGAAGTTTAATGATACTAAATTTAAATTTATATACATTAGATGGACCATATTGATTATATTTACTCTCTTTATCCATGTTTAGTATATAATTTTAAATCAATATCAATAGACATACATGCACAGTTATTTGTCTTTGCTCATAATTTTTCATTTGCAGTTGTATTTAACTTGAAGCAGTATTGATCATTGTGATTTGGTGGTCATTACTTTTATTATTATTATTTTCTTTACTTATATTAAAAGACCTCTTTGTACTCATACAGGTTTTTGGTTTAAATTTTATTTTGTCCATGTTAAAAATCACTAATTTTGTTAGTTTGCTTCATATTTGATTATGTTTTCTCTGTGTATTTTACACATTTCCACATCTTTCTTTATTGTCTCCTGTAGAAACAAATCTTTGATTTTTAATACTTTATTTAAAATTTGAATCTCAAAATTTTGGTTGTTGGGTAAACATTTTTATGCTATTGCAATCTCAGGCATATTAGTTTTCTATTTTCACATTGTTCATCACAAGTGTTCCACTGTACAAAAAAGTTTAAGATGCTGAGTTCAAACATAAAACGCAAAGAGAGCTATCAAAAAAATGGGTTAGAATATAAAGTTTTTGCTGATGATTTACTGTGAAGTCAGTGACTATTTAAAATATAAATTGTAGAGCAAAAAGGAAAAAGGACTCATGGACAAGGACAACAGTGTGGGGATTGTGGGGCTGGAAGAAATCTAAGGGCCATAAATGGTAATGGAAAAACATATGATAAAAATAAATTATAAAAATAAATAAAATAAATTGAATAATATGAATTGTCAATATCTAAAGGACAGATAACCTAAGAAATTATTCAGTGGGGACAAATCACACGAGGTCATTTGCATTCCGTTTCTAGCCAAGAAAGATAAACAGAAATGGCATTTTAGTACGCATAGGCCCCTAGGTAACTATGCTCCTGTGCCAGAGCTTATTTCCATTCTCATTTGAATATAAGTAGAACACCTTCCCCAAACGGATCCATATTTCACTTATGGCTAAAGTAAAGAAATAAGGGGTAGAAGGGGAAAAGGCCAGGGATCAGAAGGCAAAGCAGAATTCTCTCAGATTACCAAGAAATTACCAACGGTGCTAGTAGTTACTGATCATCCTCATACATGATTTGTTTTTGTCTTCATCTTTTCTGGACCTTACGAATTAAACCCAGAATACTTCTCCTTCCCAATGATAACCTTCAACCACTGATTCAAAGTTCACCATTCAATATTTGTATTGCTGTTCAATTACAGTTGTTCCAATTTCCCCAATTCTCTCTCCTTCCCTTCCCCTCCCTCAGTCAGTCCCCACCCCGTTGTCCATTGCCATGGGTCCTTTATACATGTTTCTTGACTAGACCCTCCCCCTTCTTTCCCCCTGTTTTACCTCTCTCCCCTCCCCTCTGGTCACTGTCCATTTGTCCCTTATTTCCATGTATCTGTTTCCATTTTGCTCGTTTGTTTGTTTTGTTGATTAGGTTCCACTGACAGTTGAAATCATATGGTATTTGTCTTTTGCTGTCTGGCTTATTTCACTTAGCATAGTACTCTCCAGCTACACAAGCCCTATCAGGCCATATTTAAGTATGGTCTGCTCATGTCTGTAGTTAATATGCAAATCAATTTCTTTACTCAAGTTCTTCTCAGAGTATTGCCTTTTTTATGGCTTTGCTCATGGCAAGCACAGTGTGTGCTTTTGGGGTGTATAATCTGATGCTTCTTCAGAAACAAAGCACAGAGAATCATAAAATGAACCCCAAATCTCACTTAATAGATTGACACTAGCCTTTTGCGTTCTCATAAAAACCTGCAAATTTAATTTTTAACTCTTTTTTGTGTCTAAAGGTGTTTTATCATATGAACAGAAACAGACAAAACATTATCTCATTAAAGATTTTATGGTACTAAATGGCAATAGAAGGAGACCTGACTTGGGGTGGTAAACACACAATAAAATATACAGATGATATATTGTAGAATTGTATACTTAAAATATGTATAATTTTATTAACCAATGTCATCCCAATAAATTTAATAAAAATATTTTATAATGCTATTGTTTCAGTTTGTTTAATAGGTAATATTTAACATAATTTTTTTAAATTCTAGAAGCTTGATGTTGGTATGTGTGTTTGTTCCCTTGTATATGCACCTTATCATTTATATACTAGCTGATCTTTGTAATGACACACCTCTTGAAAATCATATAGCTAAAAAATTCATCGCTCATTACAGGTGGCACAGTCCCACATGTCAATCAGAATTCATGGCTTTCTAGATCTTTCCTTGTCCTCCCCACAGCTCAGACTGGTTTCTTTCCCCTGTCTCTTTATCAGAAAGAGACTGACATTTTGACTGACTTTTCTGTATACTCAGATTAACCTCAGGTACGAAGCAAAAACCACTCCAGGGAACACTAACATCTTAAGCAGAGTTCTCTGGGTCTCCTTTACCAATATGATTACATTTTACTGTTTATCCTTCCTTATTTCCTTGTAGAGTTACCTCTTTTTTTATAGACATACATTAATGAAGATTTCTCATAGCTACTTAGATGTCAAATGAAACTGCATTTGCTTGTGCTTTCTGAAACATATTTTAAATTTCTCTTTTCTGATACTAGAATAGCATATACAGCCAATGCATCTGCTTTGATTTCCTTGGCAAAATAAGTAGATACACAATTGCACAAGTCAGTCTTTTCCTCTTGTGCTAGAAACCAACAGAAACCAAAGAAAAAACAGAAAATATTCATAAAACCAGGAAATCTATACTACATGCATATTTCAAAATACCTGCAAGATTACATTTGGACTAAAGTTGCACAGGAGAAGTACAAAAAAAGAAGAAAGAGAAGGAGAGGGAGGACAAGAAGGAGGAGGAAGAGGTGAAGGGAGAGGAGGAGAAGGAAGTAGAGATTGAGGAGAAGGTTGTAAATCTCAGAAATCAATTACCAAAATAGACAATACTTTCTGAGTCTGAGGGGTGTGTGCTTAAATGCAAAAACTATATATCCCTTATTTGCAACACTGGCTGCAGGAACTAGGATAAGTAGAGCTACTGATAAAAACTCTCCTAACCTGGTTTGATTAAGAGTAATAGAGAAGGTGAAATATGCAAAAGATTATTTAAATCACTTCTATTGGTAGAAAGGAGCCAGTCTGTTTCTGGAAGAAAAACACACCAGGAAAAAAAAGGCAGTTTTTAGATCACAAAAAAAAATTTATAGGGAAACATGCAAATAGCTACTCCAAGATAATGCAGCTCATTCAATTACTGGTAATCTTGTCACATCATCTAAATAAAGATAAATTTTTTAAAAATGAAGGAAAAGCTCTGAATAACATTAACAAGTGTCAAATAAAAGAGAAATAAGACATGGAATAGATGAATTTTGACTATAAATTTTTTTAAATGAGTGAAGCAATCATTTTTATGAAGAAATACAGCCATAATTCAAGAATTTACCCTAAACTGATAAAACTCAGGAAAAAGAAGAAAAGAACAGAACTGTCACAGAATAAAATATGATAGGACAATGAGTGCAAAAATACAGTGGAGAACATACAAAAATATAGACTAGAAATTAGACAAGTGATAAAATGAAGCAGAAATAAGAAAAGAGCCCAGAGTCATTAGGTAAAAATGTTAGATATCTAAAACAGGCAAAAGAGATTCACAATATAGATATTCAATAATTAGAATTTCCAAAGCTGGAAAACAAAACAATTGAAAGTGATAAATATTTAAATGTATATTTTAACAAGTGATTTTTCTTTTTTCATTGTTCAGCTACGATTGTCCTCATTTTTCCCCCATCACTCCCCCCTGCCCTGCCCATTCCCACCTCCCACATTATTCCTCCCTCCCCATTGGCTTTGTCCATGGGTCCTTTGTACATGTTCCTTGACAAGACTCTTCCTCTTCTTTCCCCAGTTATTCCCCTTATCCCTCCCTTCTGGTTACTGTCACTTTGTTTTTTATTTCAATGTCTCTGGTTATATTTTGCTTGCTTGTTTGGTTTGTTGATTAGGTTCCACTTATAGGTGAGATCATATGGTGTTTGTCTTTCACCACCTGGCTTATTTCACTTAGCATAATGCTCTTCAGTAAAAAAAATACTTGTGTCTATAAAATATATTTTAAAATACCACATTACCAGGTATAATAGACCCTGAATGGTCAATACTTTGATGTATACCAATAAGAGAGTTTTTGGTTCAGCCAGACTAAAAGATCAAATCATTTATCAGGATTTAAAGATATGATTAATCTTGGATTAATTAACTGGAATACATTTTTTCAAACATTAAGTATTAAAATATTTTTAAAGCTGAGTGTTTTAAATGGGGGGTTCATTGTACTATTCTGATTACTTTCTATATGTTTGAATTTTTCCATAATGAATGTTAAAAATTATTTAAATGTGATAACTGATGTTCCTTTTTTGTTTGTTTTTGTTGTTAGTGGTTTTGTTTGTTTTATTTTTTAGTTGAGTGCATATTTTATTTTTATTATTAGTTTAAAAATATTTAATACCCCCTTCACTCATTTTTTCTACCCCCATGAGCCACCTCTAGCCATCATCAGTCTGTTCTCCAGATCTAAGAGCTTGGTTTTTTCTTGTTTTGTTCTTCAGGGTGTTTTTTTCTTCTGATTTCACATACGATAGGTATGAAATAATACTTGTCTTTCTCTAACTGACTTATTTCTCTTGGCACTATGTCCTCAGGTTTCATCCATATTGTCACAATGGCAAGGTTCATTCTTTATAATTGAATAATATTCCATATTGTATTTATATACATATATACACAATAAAATATTATACATATAAATAAAAATTACATTTTCTTTATCCATTCATCTGTCAATGGACACTTAGGTTATTTCCATATCTTGGCTATTGTAAAAAATGCTGTGATGAACACAGGGATTGTTTTCTTTGGATAAATACCCAGGAGTAGAATTGTGGAATAATATGACAGTTGTATTTTTAATTTTTTGAGGAACCACCACACCCTTTTTTATAGTGGCTTCACCAATTTACATTCCAACCAACAGTGCACAAAGTTTCCCTTTTCACCACATTCTCTCCAACGTTAGTTATTTCTTATCTCTTTTGATAATAGCTGTTCTAACAGATGTGAAGTGATAGCTTGTGGTTTTGATTTGCATTTTCCTCATGATTACTGATGTTGGACATCTATTCATGGATCTGCTGGCCAGCTGTGTGTCTTCTTTGGAAAACTATCTGTATTTGCCCATTTTGGGTCAACTGTTTTACTATTGTGTTATCTGATTTCTTTTTTGTTTAAAATCAGTTATTTATATATTTTGGAGTATCTGGCGTTTCCTTCTGGCCTTTCAGAGGCAAGGGCTCTGAATTTGTAAATTGGCTTCAGATTGGAAGTCAGGTGAAATCCATGCCTTTCTCTTATGGCAGCTCAAGTCAGTTTTTCAGTGTCCACATGCAGAATTTCTCCTGTTACAAAGATCAGGTAGGATTATAATACGACACCCATCTCTTTCATTATTAAAAACATTATGATCAATTAGATGCCACCAAACCTAGTTGAGGGTTAAAGTAGTCTAATCACCACTGGGTCCTTGCTGTTCGGTGTAGCATTTGTTTCCATCCTGCATCTATAGTTTAGGCACCAGTCCTTCAGGATTGAATCATCCTCATCGAAACTGGGAAACTCCTCTCAAACATCTACCACTATCACACCTTCTGTTGAGAAGACGGATTCCACAGAGCTTTTCAAAGATATTGGTCATTCCCTCAATAATGTATTTCTCATTGCCCTAGTAAATGACCCGTACTTTGGATCCTTTCAGATCATAGAATGGGAAGAAGATGTAAAGGTACATGTGCTAAATTCACTGTAATATTCCTGTCTTCTTAAATTGTTAGATTCTTTCTTCTATATTCTGCCAGTTCAGTCCTTAAGTCTCGTTTAGTGTAAATAAGAATGTATTTCAAGCTTTAGACAACCAAACAAGTTAACTGGTAAAGGTGGCTTCACAAGGTAACACATTAAACACAGAATCTATGAAGGGGCAGCTTTATCAATATATTCCTCCAGGTTCAGTATTAAATTCTATCCTCTTTGTTCTCAATCTTTTAGAGCCCGTTCTCACATGTATTCTTCCAGTGACTGTCATTAAAATTAAAATTGAGCAAAATCTTGCAATTATTTGGAGAACAAATGTTTTACTTTTTAGTCAGACTTTGTAACTGCCCTCCTTCCCCTCCTTTTCCCCCTATTGCCTGGAGCATGCTAAAGTGTGACTTTGGTAATGGATCTAGGTCAATAAGTGGGGGTTGAAGTGGTGGATCTTGAAGAAAATAAACATCTCTTCACATGGCAAGCTTCCAAGGTGAGGTTACTGTAGGGTCTTCAAGCAAAGCAAGGCTAATTCCTCTGACATGCATTGCTAGACTGCTTTAATTACAAAAAGAGTTTAAAGTTCTTAGCTTTATTTATCCAAGTCCATGTACACTTTGTCATGCCCAGTGTTAAGGTCCTACTGCTTTCCCATCATTGCTCTAAGCTTTATTTGATGAGACTTGATGAGTCTGTGAATACAACTTACATAGTAATTCTCTTATGTACACAATTAACTTTTAGATCTGACTTACAGCTGTAAAAAAGTAAGAGAATTTTTCAGGACCACCATAGAAGATCATTGATTTTCTGTCACTAGCTGAATACTTAAAATCTCAAATTGTCATAAGTTCTACTATGCAGTTTGAAATAGCCACACCACTCACAGCCCTTTTAGTGATGAATACAACAAGAGCAATAGCACCTTGATTCACAGATATATAAGGAAAACTATTATTTAAATAAATGCTGTATCTCAAAGCAAGGGGAACAAGATAAACTAGCAAGTTGGAACAAGTAGACAGCCATCTATAGCAAAATAAAGTTGGATTCATGCTTGACTATACATATATACAGTATATACAATATTAATTTTTTTAAAAAGCAAACCATGAGAGCGATAGAGAAAATTATAGGAAAAATTTAATGGAAAATACTTTTTTAACTAGAAATCGAAACCCAGAAGTCATAATAGAAGAGACTGATAAATAAAACCATACAAAATTTTATAACTTCTGTTTGCATTTAGAAAATACAAGAAAAAGCCAAAGACAAATAACGAACTGGGAAAATGTTGTCAATTCACAACTTAGAAAAAGTGCTAATATTTCTAAAATATAAAAATGTAGAAATCCATAAAAAGGTAGGAAAATGAGCAAAGAATATGAACAACTCACAAAAAATAAATTTAAATGGCTCTTAAATATATGAAAAGATACTTCACTCTTAATGCCAACTATTGGGTGGGACTCTTTATCTCAATTTCCTATACTCACTTTCTCTTATTACCAATATTCTTAAAATACATGTGCAAATGATGTGGGGGGTTTGCTTGAGGTCATCAAATCAAATGTTTTCCCTCTGACAGGGCAGCACCTCCAGTTAAAGCAAAACCTTAAAGACTCTTCCTTATATGTTACGTTGGTAAAATACTGGGTAGCCTAAAAGTTCATTTGTTTTTTTCCTTAAGATGGCTCTAGTAGCACTTAGATGTCTTTAACTTTATTTGCAACAATTCTGTTAGATTGTATTGTGGCTGCTGTCATATCAGTGTGCATTTTAAAAAACACATTAAAATTGGTGAATTTTAAAAAGTGTATTTGTTTATTTATTTTTAGAGAGTGGGGAGGGGAGGGAGAGAGGCATCAATGTGTGGTTGCCTCTCATTTTGTCCCCTACTGGGGACCTGGCCTGCAACTCAGGCATGTGCCCTGACTGGGAATTGAACTGGCGACCCTTTGGTTCACAGCTTGCGCTCAATCCACTAAGCCACACCAGCCAGGGCACCATTTTAATATTGAAGATGGAAGAAAATATAAAACATTTTTGACATATTATGCTTTTCATTTCAAGAAAGATAAAAGTGCAACTATAGTGCAACGAAAGATTTGTGCAGAGTATGGAGAAGGTGCTGTGACTGATCAAATGTGTCAAAAGTGATGTGTGAAATTTCATGCTGGAGACTTCTCATTGGATGATGGTCCACAGTGGGGTAGACCAGTTGAAGGTGATAGTGATCAAATTAAGACATTAATTGAGAATGATCAATGTTACACCTCACGAGAGATAGCCAACATACTCAAAATATCCAAATCAATAAAGTTACTGGTGAAAATTAAAAATATGTCTTTTATTTTATGGAAAAAAAAACATGGACTTTTCAGCCAAACCAATGCAAGAGAATGCCAGTATACTTTGTGTTATTGTTTTATGCATTTAGATGCTATGTGTTTTAAACCATGAAACCAGAAGTAAGGTATACAAATAATAAAAATTTGATCAAATGTGTTATGTCTTTGAAATGGGTACCCATTATTATAAAAACATTATAAACAAGATAACGCTCATATTTTACCCTTAAAATGTTACATA
Organism: Carollia perspicillata; assembly: GCA_004027735.1. Classification (NCBI taxonomy): domain Eukaryota; kingdom Metazoa; phylum Chordata; class Mammalia; order Chiroptera; family Phyllostomidae; genus Carollia; species Carollia perspicillata. The sequence goes on along the minus strand of PVKM010002247.1, from coordinate 43,857 downwards.
CAAATACATATTCTGAGGTCAAATGGAATAATAATGGGCACACCTAGAGTATCATCAGTGCTCAGTCCTCCACATGACAGGGTGATAGAGATAGACGTCAAGTAGCTGCCTTTTCCAGAAAATTGAAAACCACTAGTATTCTACCTGAGTGATCCTAATTAGTAGTCAATATTTTGAGGCTAAAGTTACTCATATTTGTTAGCTGTTTATACTTTAAATTCAAAGTTGTTTGTAAGCTCCAAAACCTACATTTGTACAAAATAGACCACAATTTGCGACTATTTTGCAAGTGTTTAGAGGTGGTAATGATGCCACATCTCCAAATTAAATTTTAGCCTTAATTTTCCAAGGAATTGATTCCTTCTTGAAGTTTCTGGTCAACAGCTTGCCTAAACTGATGAATTGAAAATATGCCAAGCTTAAAATGAGACGTCAAGACGCTGCCTTTTCCAGAAATCAGATCCATTCCTATTTGCATCTTAAAGCCTTTCAATCATCACTTCACATAATAAAATCACTGGCCTCCCTCAGTAAATTCTTAGGCAGTTCTAACCTAGAGCAGAACTCTCCTTGATCTGGATCACAGCTGAAAAAGAAGATAGATAAAGACAGCTGCAGCATGTCCTAAGTGGCAGACATATACCATTCTTCACTGTTCAGCTGAAAGTCAATTCATCATCAGTGATATTCAAAATGAGAACTCTCCCTGGCTGGTGTGGCTCAGTGGATTAAGCACAGGCCTTCGAACCAAAGGATCACGGTTTGATTCCCAGTCAGGGCACATGCCTGGGTTGTGGGCCAGTTCCCAGCAGGGGACACATAAGAGGCAACCATACATTGATATTTCTCTCCCTCTCTCCTTCCCTTCCCCCTCTAAAGATAAATAAATAAAATCTTAAAAAAATATGAGAACTCTCTGCTGACATGCCAAGTACAATGGAGGCAATATATATGATTTTGATTGCTGGTGAACTGACTGTAGGAATTTGAAGAAATAGATTTTTTGTACTGGTTGACTGCACTGGCTCAGAAGGAAAGGTAGCTCTTTGATTGACATCATCCTGGTCAGTGTAGCCATCTCCAGAATCTGTTTGTTGTGTGTAATATTTTTAGATGGCTTCTTTATGTGGCTCTCTCCAGATACATATGCCCATGGTGAGCTAATGAACACTTTGGATGTTTTATGTGTTCATTCATATCATTCAAGTGTCTGGTTTACCTCTCACCTCAATGTCTTCTATTTACTCAGGATAGTGGATATATCCCACTTGTTTTTCCTCTGGCTGAAGCTAAAGATCAACAGTCATCCTTGGTATTCTTCTGATTTCCTGTCTCATCTCTTTAATTATTAGTGCCTCACTGACTGAGGACTCCTGCTATCACTTCAAGGTCAATTATGAAGAAAATATAACTTGGGAATTCAAAGTGACTAAAATCCCAAATCCTTTCAGAGAGAGTACCCTGAATCTGGTGGCTATAGGTCCCTTTATTCTTTGCCTGAGCTCATTTCTCTTGTTACTTTGCTCCCTCTTAAGACGCCAGGCAGATGAAACTTCATGCCTCAGTGTGCAGGGCTCCAGTGCAGAGGCCCACATGTGGACCCTAAAAGGCAGTGATCATCTTTCTGCGGCTCTTTATTATGTACCATGCAGTCTTTCTTGTCATAACCTATAGCTTTCTGATTCCTCAGAGAAAATTTGTGGTGATGTTTGGTTGCATAATTACTGTCATTTTTCCATGACATTTTTCCATGGATGAAGGCATCCATTCATCCCGATAATGGGGAACAGTAAGCTGAGGGGGCTTTTCTTTAAAAAAAAACTTTATTTATTTATTTTTAGACAGAAGGGTAAGGGAGGGAGGAAGAGAGGGAGAGAAACATTAATGAGTAGTTGCTCCTCACACATCCCCTATTGGGGACCTGGCCCCCAACCTAGGCATGTTCCCTAACTGGGAATCGAACAGTTGACCCTTTTGTTTGTAGGTTGGCACTCAATCCACTAAGCCACACTAGCCAGCATGAGGCTTTTCTGAAGATGCTAAGGATTGCGAAAGATTTTCACAGAAGAAGGCAATCTGTTGTTCCATTGCGAATCCTGATATAAGGAGTAAAATGTCAATAAATAGTCTCTTCTCCCAATTGATGGTATTCATTTTTTATTACATGGTGTTAGAAATAATATCTATCATTATTCTAAATTTTCCTTTGTGTTTCTTCACATTTTATCTTGTTTGATTTTGAATCCATCATCAAACCACAGGTGTTTCTTTGTCTTCTCAGAAAAACTGAGCCTGAATCCCATAGTAACATTGCCTACACACAAAAAGGTTCTATTTCTTCCTGCCATGTACAAGTAAACACTTTGAACTCAATAACAGAAGAATTTCAAGCCAACACACTGTGGGGGAAAATTTTTTTAAAACATACCTGTCCTTCTTATAAAATCAATCATGCAAAAAAAAAAAAAACTGCCTAATTTGTCTAAACTGAAAGTCAATCCTTAACTTTTCTGCCCTTCCATCACCTCTATTTCTGGGATGGTTCATCCTTATCAGAACAGGAGAGGTGCTCTTTGGAGAGATTCTGCCTAGAGTGGAATATAATGTAGGAAAAGAGGTGTGATCTCAAGCATGAAGGTTTGACCAGGAAAGGGGGAGGCTGCATAGTTAGGAATGTGTAAACCAAAGCAACCTTGAGAAAATTAAACCTTAAATAAGTAAGTAAATCCAAAGTAAACCCTAGCTGGCGATGCCAATTTAAGGAGTCAATTATCAAACATTCTTTGAAATGTTCTCTCTACCCTTCTAGATTTAAGGATCTTTGACATGTTTTTTTCCCTTAGCATCATTCTCTGTTCTATTTTGTTTCAGTCAATATTTTATGGATAATTATTTTTATTAAATTATTAACTTCATGCTTTCCTATTATGCATCATACACAGTAAGAAATAGGGAAAATGCTACATATGATGCTTACAGTGTAAAATTACTTAAACACAAGAAGAGGAAGTCTCATTTGTGTGATTTATAAACCTAAATTCAAATTTATTGTGAGCAGTCATGTTCCCCAAGCATAAATTAAATTTAATAGTAGAATTGGTTTTATTTCCTAGAATTATTTTTTTATAAAAAAAAATTAAAGTGATTGTCTATCTAGAGAAATGACTAAAGTGCAGAAAGTGAGATCATAAATCTTATAAAAGGTGTTAATTGTAACTAGAATAACTTAAAGTGTGAATTTCTTAATTTTAGATGAAAATGTTTATTATCCAAGAGACATTGCAGAAAGTAAATTGTCATGGACATCATTTTCCATATTAAATAAACTAAAGATAAATCTTAAACTGGCATCTTTTATTGTAATAAACATAGAAAGTAAATTCTTAGTAAATATTGCAATGTGACTGTCCAATAACACTATTTATAATTCAGTGCTATTTGTAATTTAGTTTGTATCATATCCTTCCCTAATTAACCACTTATATGAAAACTAAAAATCTTAAAGGCAACAAGGGAGAAACAACTAGTAATGCACAAAGGAGCTCAGATAAAGCTATCAGCTGATTTCTCAACAGAAACACTATAAACCAGAAGAGGTTCATGAAATATTCCAAGTAGTGAAAAGTAAGGACCTGCAACAAAGACTACACTATCTAGCAAGGCTCTCATTTAAAATGGAAGGCAAAATAAAGAGCTTCCCAGACAAAAGAAGGCTAAAAGAGTACATCTCCACCAATCTAGTACTGCAAGAGATGCTAAAGGCTCTTCTTTAAGAAGAAGAAATATATAGAGAGAAAAATGGCAATGAATAAGTATCTATCAATAATAACCATAAATGTAAATGGATTAAATGCTCCAATCAAAACAGATAGTGTAGCTGAATGGATAAGAAAATATGATCTGCATATATGCTGTCTACAAGAGACCCACCTCAGAACAAAAGATATACACAGGCTGAAAGTGAAGGGATGGAAAAAAATATTCCATGCAAATGGAAATGAAAAAAAAGCTGGGATAGTAATATTTATATCAGAAAAAATAGACTTCGAATCAAAGGCCTGAAAAAGGTCACTAAATAAGGGAGTAGTCCATCAAGAGGATAGAACTCTCGCAAACATATATGCATCCAATGTAGGTGCACCTAAATAAAAAAGAAAATATTGGAGGACTTTAAGAAAGAGACAGACCACAAAACAATCAGTATAGGGGATTTTAACACCCCACTTTCAACAACAGATAGGTCTTCCAATTACAAAATCAACAAAAATATTGCAGAATTGAATGGCACTCTAGATCAAATGAACTTAACTGATATTTCTAGAACATTTCACCCCAAAGAAGCAAAATATACATTCTTCTCAAGTGCACATGGATCATTCAAAGACAGACCACATGATAGGACACAAATCAAGCCTTAACAAACTCAAGAAAATTGAAATCATTAAGTAAAAATAGCCTCTTCAATAAATGGTGTTAGGAGAACTCAATAGGTACATGCAAAAAAATAAAACAAGACCACTGACTCATACCATACACCAGAATAAACTCAAAATAGATAAAAGACTTAAACATAGTCAGGGTACCATAAAAGTCCTAGCAGAAGACATAGGCAGTAAAATTTCAGATACCCTACTAAACAATATTTTTGTTGATCTATCTCCTAGAGTAAGGGAAATGAAGGAAAAAAATAACCAAATGGATCTACATCAAATTAAAAACTTCTGCACAGCTAAAGAAACCATCATCAAAATGAAAAGGTGACTGACCATCTGGGAAAACATATTTTCCAATGATACCTTGGATAAGGGTTTGATCTCCAAAATATATAAAGAACTCATGTAACTCAACAGCAGAAAGACAAACAATCCAAATTTAAAATGGGCAAAGGACCTGAATGAACGCTTCTCCAAGGATGACATACAGAGGGCCCATAGACATATGAAAAGATGCTCAACATCACTAACCATCAGAGAGATGCAAATTAAAGCCACAATGAGATACCACCTCACACAGGTCAGAATGATCATCAACAAACAACAAGTGCAGGTAAGGATGCGGAAAAAAGGGAACCCTAGCGCACTGTTGGGAATGCAGACTGGTGCAGCCACTGTGGAAAAGAGTATGGAATTTCCTCAAAAAACTAAAAACAGAACTGCCTTTTGACTCAGCTATTCTGCCGGGATTATACCCTAAGAATGCAGAAACACCAGTTCAAAAGAACTTAAGCACTCTTATGTTCATAGCGGCCTTGTTTACAATAGCCAAGTGCTGGAAGCAGCCTAAGTGCTCATCAGTAAATGAGTGGGTAAAAAAACTGTGCTACATTTATACAATGGAATACTATGCAGCAGAAAGAAAGAAGAAACTCCTACCTTTTGTGACAGCATGGATGGAACTGGAGAAAATTATGCTAAGTGAAATCAGCCAGGTTGTGAAAGACAAATACCATATGACCTCACCTTTAAGTGGAACCTAATCAACAAAACAAACAAGCAAGCAAAATAGAACCAGAGACATGGAAATATGGAACAGACTGATAGATGCCAGAGGAAAGGGAGGAGAGGAGGGATGGTGGAAAGAATGGGAAGGGATTAGTCAAGGAACTTGTATGAATGACCCATGGACATGGATGGACAATGGTGTGGGGACAGACTGTGAGCTGGGGGGTGTGTGGCAGCTGGACAGAGGAGGAAAGAGGGCAAAAAATTGGGGTAAATGTAATAAACAAGTATAAAGGAACAAAAAAAAAAAAGAAAGTTTGAGAGAATTGCATTCCCAAAGAAGGTATGAGTACCCTAGAATTGTTCCATGAAAATGCTACTAGTGAAGTGTTTCTTAGCAACTTGAATTAGAGAAGCTATTTCAAAACAAGTGTTAGTTTGTAGGAATGAGAAATTTAGTCAACAATCTCCTGCTTAATGGGTTAGAAGGGTTAAGGATCTAGATCCTCAGATGCTATTTGGTAGGGAGGAGGGTGGACAGTTGAATGGAACCCAGGATTTTACTCTCTTCCCTCTTGTTTATGCAACTGCCGTTGGGAACATTTTAAATGAAAAGGAAAAATCCAAAGGTAATCAATACTCTTCTTTATTATGGTTCCTTTGCCTTCATATATATGTAGTTTGTCATAAATACAAACTAAATGACCATTAAATGTCACTTGATTAATAAGATGAATCATTATTTTAAGAGACATCGTGCCATATAATTTTTCATCTGAACAACAAAAATAAAATGAGCTAAAATATTTTTTAGAACCATGTAATTTATATTTAGTGTTAACATTTTAAATTCCTGAAAGAATATAGGTCTCAATATTAAACCAAACTTTGGATTTGTAGCAGTAATTAATACTATTATTCAACAAAATGAAGAATTCTCTAGAAATTTCAACTTTGGACCATTTTCTAACTGCCAGAAATGCCTGAGGTTTAGGCTTGCCAGATGAAATACACAACATTCAATTAAATTTGAATTTCAAAACCTCTTGGAAGTAGTTATGCCATGCATTTGGGACATACACTAAAAAAATACAGGGTCTGGTCCGAATAATGCCCCTTTTTATTACAAATTGCTTATTACAAAATCATAAGCATGTAATTCTGTAACATAACAATGTCACACTCGAACACACTATATGATATTTTAGGTGAAATGTTCAAATTAAAACTACAAATTATCACAGCCATATTACCCTACCGACCACACTCAAGCAGGCCTTACTTCTGCCGGACTTTGTATTTATTATTGTATTTGGAGTTCACATTTAGCTGGGTGTCCTGTGTTTTTATTTGCTAAAGCTGGCATGCCGGTCGAGGCTACTAGCCTGCAGCACAGAGTAACAAATCCAAAATTTGCAAACTGTAACCTGAGACAGTGTGGGCCCACAGAAAGGAATTGGCCTAATTTGCATCTTGGCAAACTGCAGCCTAAATTAACGATATGTGGAAAAGTAAACCTTGCTGGGCAGGTAAATGAACATACAACAACCAGGTAAGGATTTGCCAACCACATTGTTGGTCGAGACTAATTAGGATTTAATGAAGAGAGCTTCAATCTTCATTTGCCATTCCAGTCTCCACCGTAAAACAGAGACTACAATGAAAGAGGTGAAGAAAATAACTGCAAAATCTAAGACATAGGTGCAGACATCATACTACACCAGTCCAGCTAGGCACAAATTGGATATTTCTCTGTTTTAACATGTCAGGTAAGGCAGACAGCACCTTAATGATCATAGCAGTTGGAGAATTTTCAGTGGGGATTTTAGGAAATGCATTTATTGGACTGGTAAACTGCATGGACTGGATCAAGAATAAGAAGATCGCTTCCATTGATTTAATCCTCACAAGTCTGGCCATATCCAGAATATGTCTGCTGTGCGTAATACTATTAGATTATTTCACATTGGTGCTGTACCCAGATATCTATGCCACTGGTAAACAAATGAGAATCATTGACTTCTTCTGGACACTAACCAACCATGCTAGCGTCTGGTTTGCCACCTGCCTCAGCATTTTCTATTTCTTCAAGATAGCTAATTTCTGCCATCGTTTTTTCCTCTGGATGAAGTGGAGGATCGACAGGCTGATTCCTGGGATCTTGCTGGTGTGCTCGGCCCTATCTGTGTGTATTAGCCTTCCTGTCACTGAGAATTTGAACGATGATTTCAGGCTTTGTGTCAAGACAAAGGTGAAAAGAAACTTAACTTTAAGATGCTGGGAAAATAAAGCTCAGTATGCTTCCATCAAGTTATTTCTCAACCTGGTGACGCTGTTCCCCTTTTCTGTGTCCCTGGTCTCATTTCTCCTCTTGATCCTCTCCCTGTGGGGACACATCAGGCAGATGCAGCTCCATGCCACAGGGCGCAGAGACCCCAGCACAGACGCGCACGTGGGAGCCGTGAAAGCTGTGGTCTCCTTCCTCCTCCTTTTCATTGTCTACTCTTTGTCCTTTCTCATAGCCACCTCCAGTTACTTCATTCCAGAGACTGAATTAGCTGTGATGATTGGTGAGTTGGTAGCTCTAATCTATCCCTCAAGCCATTCGTTTATCTTAATTCTGGGGAACAATAAATTAAGACAAGCATCTCAAAGGGTGCTATGTAAAGTAGCCCATGCACTAAACAGAAGAAATTTCTGACAACATAAACAGATCTGAAGATAAACTATGATTATCTAGGGCAAAGGAAGAAAATCTTTCTTAATTACCTTCAGTTTTTACATTAATGTTGGTTTCTTATGGTTGATTATTCTAAAATGTATTTGTATATTTATGACTTAGGAGATCTCGTGTAGAGCTTATTTTGTCTCTTTATCTCTCTGTCTCTTTCCCTTTTTGTCTCTCGTCCTCTTTGTTTAGCTTCTCTCTTTCCCTCCCATCAGAGTTTTTTTTAAAACATGTTTTAGAACAGGTAGACATTAATATCCTAATATTATTAACTGTGTGAGGAGAAAATATTTTCATAGTTAGTTCTAAATCATTTCCCCAGAGGCAAATTGTATGACACAAATTCAGAACAATTATAATAGCATCTTGCTGGTATTTGCATCCCTGTGAAAAGCAGCTGGCTCGTCCTCATGGATCTGCCTAGGTCGTTCTCAGATCACGCAGCTAAGCTCCACCTTTCGAAAAGACTCAATAAGATTACAGTTCTTAATAAAATGCTATGCAATTCTATGGATATAGCAGGAATTAATACTGATTGTAATCATAAATAAAACATAAGTTGTGATTAAAATAAATATTGTCACAGGGAATTCAGAAATTATTTTAGGATCATAGATTAATGAAAAAAAGATACTCTGTAAGCATGAGGAAAGGACAGTTGATGTAGAAAGTTTCTATAAAATAAGGATGGCTAAACGAGGAGCCTAAAGAACTATTTATTGCTTATTGAAGATATTTCTTACATGAAAGACATGTGTAAATTTGCTTTTAGCAAACTAGGACTACACCAAGCACTGATTGTCAAGATATTCTGATAAAATGAGACCTTCCATAAAAAAACTTATGTTTTGAGTTGGGAAAATGTCAAAACATCAAAGGAGACATTGATTCAATACGGATCATCTCTATACACCAGGAGGATATTATTTGGATTTAACATAAATCATCTATGAGATATCTATTTGGGAAATTCTATCAAAAGCACATCATTTATGCTGTGACACAGATATTTTGAAGTGATCGACGCTGTTACTAACCAGCCTAGAGCAGCCGTGGGCTTTGTGTGGAGAAGAAATGTTTATAAATATTGTGATCAATAAATTTGGTAAAAACCACAATTACCTTTATACTTCATATGTTAAGTTTCATAAGCTAACTTTTCTTTGAATCTGACAGTGCAAAAGATACACATTGATTAAACCGATAAATTTAAAAATATTTACTAAGTGCCTTATAAGTTAAAGAAACAATGGAAATTCAGGTGCATAGACTGAAACTTAGTTCTTTTAAATAATGTCTTAAAGAAGACTTATCTCTGCCCCACAGCTAAGCAGAGGCCAGTTTATGTGGATTTATTAGGCATGGGAACAAAAGAACCATGAGGGCTAATGGGAATCTTGAAAGCTCCATATTTAATATCTTCATGTTGTGGACTACAGAAACTTGATTATCTCTTTACGTTACAAACATAGTGCCTCAACATTCAGTTTCTCTGCAGACTGCAGCCAGGCAAAGGATGCTGAGGTAGAAACAGAAGTCATATCAAAGACCTGTTACTATACATAATTCTTTTTATTGGCAATCTGGGATGAAAGTGATATAGCCAGTTAAGTGGTTTATCTTCTGAGATTTTATTAATTTTGAGAAATTGTACAAAAATGATAATCACTTAAGGTTGAAGGAAGCGTTTATACTGTTTCTTTTATTCCCAGTGTTTGGAGTAGAATTTTCAAACTTTCTCTAAGAGAATGTAATTAAAGGGTTACAGAGAATGCAGGCAGATTTATCTCTGTTTTTTTAAATCCTTCTTTAATTAATAGACCTCCACTCATACATCAGATGTCTGAATGTTAGGCACCATACTGAGTGCTTGAAGTATAAATGAAATGTGACTAAGTCCAGGCTTTCACGTGCAGCTCTGGAAAAGTTGTGGAAGACAGACAATGATCAAGGAAAGAACCAAATAGTTACAAGGCATGATTAATGCAACTGAGAACAAGCGGAAATGACGGATAGCTTGAAACAGCATAGTCAGGATAGACGTACCTAAGAAAGTAGGATTTCAAGCTGAGACTTGGATCACAAATATAACCCAACTATGCAATCAATATTATGGACAAATATAGTTCCCAAAGGGAGGCAAAGCACATGCTGGTGCCCCGAGGAATCGATGTTTGAGGGAAAACAATAAGGTCTGAGTGACTGAAACGTGGTGACCAAAGGGCGACTTGCAAGATCATGAAAGGCCTTGTAGGTCACGAGAGGGAATTTATATTTAAGTCCAATCTGAAGACATTAAAGGAATTAAAGCCATGTACAACATAGTTTGATGTGCATGTAGATTTAAGTTCATTTTGATAATAAAAAGAATGGATATTTTGTGTGTTGGGGGTAGGGAGAAGTACAATTAAGGGGACTATCTGGCATTACTAGAGTAAGTAGTATTTATGCAAAATCATGGTGGCTAATTTGTTCAGTGGCAATGGAGTTAAGGAATTTTTTAATGGATGAATTCTATATGTTGTGTGGGTGAGACTAGTAGGTCTTATTAATTGACCAGAGGAAGGCAGGGGATTAAAGAAAAAGGAAACTAAAAAAACTTTTACATGGTTTTTACTTTAGAAATTGGAAGTACACTGCTACCTAAGATTGAGAAGAAACTGTCATAATTGAGGGGTAGGAAAATAGAAATAAAAAATTCTACTTTTTACATGTATGTTTGAGAGATCTATGAAATAACCAAGTGAAATGTCAAATAGATCATTGACTGTACAAATATGTAACTAAGTGTAGAGAAAAGAGATATAAATTTTAAAGTCATCAACACATAAATGGGGTTACCTAAACAATATATAGAGAGAAGTAACACCAGACCTGAGCCCTGAGATGTTCAAATGTTTAGAAGTAAAACTGAGGAGAAATAACTAGCAAAAGGGAAACAAGAAAGAGCTCCTCAGACAGAAAGAGTAAGGCGAGGGAAGTGTGGTGAAGTGGAAATAAGAGATGCCATTGTGCTACAAGGAGAGACAGATCAGCTTTCAAATGCTGCTGAGCAAAACGGGAAAACTGATAGAGCAAAACAACCCCCGGACTTGGCAGCATGAATGTACACAGACTCCAGCCTAAGGTGGTTCAACTTACGGTTTTTTTTTTTTTTGACTTTACAACAGTGTAGAAGCTGTATGTTTTAAGCAGAAGCCATACTTCAAATTTTGATTTTTGATCCTTTCCTTCCTTAGTGATATGTGGTACAGTACTTTCTCATGATGCTGGGCAGTAGCTCCCAGGCAGCCTCATGATCACAGGGGTAACCAATCAGTACCCTACAGCACAGGTGGCAGACACCAGGCCAAGGGCCTGATCCAGCCCTCCACCTTGTTTTATTCCATCCAGCACCTTGTTTCTACTTGGTGGCAGCGCTGAGCTCTCACGTAACTATTCAGGAGGAGTTA
>PVKM010002247.1:0-32136 GCA_004027735.1 Carollia perspicillata | reverse complement strand
GAGGAAGGGAAGGCAATTACTCTTGAAATAAAACTCAAGGTAATTAATTGCCCAACTGTAGGCTAATGGGCTAATGTAAGCCTTCTGACTACGTTTAAGGTAGGCTAAGCTGTGATTTGGGGGATGTGAGGTATACTAAATGAATTTCACATGATGATGGGTTTATCAGGATGTAACCTCACTGTTAGTGAAGTGCCTGTAAATAGTGACCCTACCAGAAGCAATGTTAGCAAACTGTAGGGGTAGAAGCTATGTTCAGTAGGGAAGGTTAAGGGGAAAAATGTGAGAAAGCAGAGGCATCGTGAAAATATAGTATTTAAGTAAATTTTGTTATTAAGCAGAGTAGAGAATGGAACGTGAAAACAAGGTAACATTTTAGTGTTTGCACTGGTTCTGTTTTTAAATTGGATGATTTAGTGAGTGCGTGCAAATCGAAATGATTCAGTAGAGAGGAAGATAATAATATAGGACGGGGTAGTAACTGCTAGAGCCATTGTATTAAAGTCACGGCCCCGGCATTAAAAGATTGAACCCTCAGACCTTACACCGAGATATTTAGGTGGATGAGGCTGAAACTTCAGAACCTCCAGGTTCCATGGAAGGTTCAGGACCCCCAGGGGCAGACCCCTACCCCTTACAAGAACAGAAGAGCCTCCCCACTCCCAGACACTGTTCAGTTACTCAGTCCGAGGCAGGTTAACGTTTGTTCTCCTCCCGATGTGTCCTACCACTCCTCGTTGCTTCAGGACAAGAGTTAAGCACGGCTCAGCCAGGTATGAGTACAGTTCTGCTCCGAAAGAAAATAGCTTCGTGCTAATATCAGCACATATTCAGTGGGAATAACAGAACATACTGGAAATGGGTCATGAGGGTGGTAGATCAAGGAGTTCTCTTAACTTGGATATGACGAAGGTATTGATGTGGAGGCCCTCAATAATGACTTGGGACTCCATATTTTTGGCAAGGGAGCATAAATGCAGTCCTAAAACTCTGTTGGGGCAGCTCCATGAAGCTTGGACACACGGGGACCTGGTATACAAGGTGGAGGTGCTGCAATTTTCTGGGTACACTATTACGAAGGATTGGAAAGGCCAGTGAGATGATAATATCAGGAAGGACTTACTACATAAGATCTAAAAACCCACAACCTAACTATGTTTCCCAGGAATATAGGGAGATAAAGCTGGAGATGGTGGCTGGTTCCACACTGTGAAGGATGTTGTGAATAGCAACCTGACTTGGGGTTTATTCTAGAGGTCACAGAGATTTCTGGAGAGTGGAGCAGCGTGGGTGTTTCTTTACAAGTATTTTAGGCTGAGATACAAATTGGTTAATATAAAATGTTGTCTTAAAAGAAAGACACCTCTTTATCAGAGATTTATTTTAATGTGAGTAAACTGGGAATTTTCTCTGGTGGGCCGGGGGATAGCTCTTGCAAATGATATTAGGAAAGAAGAAATGGGGCACAGAGCTCTGAAATGAAGATAATGTTGCCAGCTATGCCATTTTTAACCAGGAAAGCCAAGTTTTGTTATCTCTTTCTAAAAATAAAGCATGATATTAAGTGGTTCATTTACAAATGTCCTTGTTTATTCACTAGGCTTTTATTATTCAAAAATATGTTGATTTGGGTATGAGACCATGAGTTTGCTGTACAGTATTTTGACGGAAATGATAGTAACCCATTATTTAGTAAATTATTGTCATTTATCTGTAACGTTGATTGTTATTACGAGGTTTGCTGGGTTTTTTTTATTTACCTTTCCTCCTCTATGCTTTTAATAAATATGGAAAATTGGGAAAAATAACAACTGAGGCCACTAGTCAGTTTGCATGGTAAAGAGTAAACTGCTAATTTCTTCTGGATTCCTCACCTGAGTCATTTTCAAATGTTTGTACCCACAGGGTTTATATATTTTCATACAGCTTGCACTATGAAATGTACCCAAGTCCATCCACAGGATGATGACATTATTTTGGAAACCGGATGGAAAGTCAGTAAGGGCACCAAGAAAGCCAGGGCAACCAAAGACTAATTCTGTTTACAAGGAAAAGGCCAGTTTTTGATCCAATTCCAGAATTGAACCTGGCAGTGAATGTGGGAATAAAGAGTATTAAACATGCTTAATTTCTGTTTCTGTTACCTTAACCTGTAAATTTTCCTTCATAACTAATACTGAAAGCAAGCTACTTGTGTCCTTGATAGAAATGTCCATCAGAACCTTCATTTTTAGCCTTATCTAATTTCCCTGTCAATCTTCTAGGGCTACCAGCATTCACATGTGTGACTCCTGTAGGTATAACCAAGTTTCGACACTCAGAGAAATAAGGAGCTTCCAGGTGAGGCACAGTTCCTGGCCTGACCACACTGAGCCCAGCACCTAAGGGGTGTTTCACACCTCTCTCCGTTAAATCTTCAGTCAGAGGCTTTGGGGGTAGATGGAATAAATGTGTTGTAATTAGTTTATGTATGCTCATTCATTACAAAAACTGGTAAGTAGATTTCCTCACTGTATTAGTTTTCTTTGGTTTCTGTAACAACATACTACAAACTGAATGCTTCAACAACAGAAATTCATTTTATCACAGTCCTGGAGACTAGGAGTCCAAGATCAAGGTGTTCATTCAGCCTGAGGACTGTGAGTAAAAGTCTGTCCAGGCCTGTTAGCTTCTGCTACACCACCCCAATCTCTGTCTTCGTCTTCACATGGTGTTCTCCCTGTGTACATATCTATATCCAAATTTCCCCTTTATATAAGGATACCAGTCACACTGGATGAGGCACCTGCCATGCTCTACAAATGAGCTCGTCTTCACTAATTGCTGCATCCGCAACAACCCTCGATCCAAATAAGGTCACATTCTGAGATACTGGAGTTAGGACTTCAACATGTAAATTTGGGGAGACATAATTCAGCTCATAGCACTCACTCTCTGTTACACCTTCTTTAGCTGTGGCAGGTTTTACCTTATACCATATACACAAGAAAAATAATAAGTCGAGTCAACATGTATGAGCTGAATGCAGTGCACAGGATATATCTCTATGTCTCTGAACCAAGAGAAAGCTTGTCTGATTGACAGCTGGATAATGAGTCTGCCTCTAGTGGGGCATGACAAGGGCAAACAGGTCCTGGAGGCCCTTCTGAATCCCAGATGTAAACAAAATGTAATAATCTGGCACATATGCATGGAAAGACTGTGTCTGAACTGAGAAAAGGGTGTGTGTATTGATAATGTGAACTTGTGAACTTGGCAAACTCTCTTACTGGTCTCAAGAATAATTTTTTTTTTTTGCTTTAGAATAGTGGTGGTAGTTAAGTCCTCACAAAATTATTAAAATCTGAGCTACCTATCAAGCTGCACAATACAGAACATTCGGAGTCCATTCAGGACTTTGTAGCTCCTGGCCGGCCCTTCTTGTCCCTTGACTGAGGACCATGACCCTAAAAGGAAAACAAGAGCCAGGGTATAACGCTTATGATTTTAGTGAAGATTGAAAGTTGGAGAAAGAAAGGCCACATTTATACCACTGGAAAGTCCATGGTCACCAGTTGATCTATCAATTCTGAAAGAGAGAAGGATTTGAAATACAAGTAATAACTTAGCCTGAGTGATCTATGTCTGGTATCTCTACTGCTAAGCAGTCTCATTATAAGACAATATGAGAAGCTAAGAGAGAGGAGAAGGAGGAGGAGGAGGGAGGTGAAGGTGGAAAGAGGAGGGAAGAGAGGAGAAGGAGACAGGCCGAGGGGATGAGAGGTAGAACCTGGGGAGGTTGTAGGCTAACATAAGAAAAGGGGGTCAAATAAAAGCTCACAGTAGAAGTAACACTTGCTCTTAAAAGAATGGAGGAAATTTTCTATTTGTAAGCTTGAGGCAAGGAGAATCATGGCAGAGACAAATCTGGATGAACAGTTTTGAATGATTAAAGTCAAGAATAAAACAAGAGACATAAACAGAAACAAAAAGAAAAAATTAAAAATTTAGAGAAATTCACTAGATTACTGAATAAAGGTACAATTAATACCTACGGAATCACTGGAAGCCATCTTTAGGTGGTTTTCCTTGTGGTTGGCCACCATGCTGACCACGCTGGTGACCTCTTTCATGTTGGCTTCTCGGGCTACCAGGGTCATCCTGACCCCCTCAGCCACCTTGGCCACCTTGGCCACCTTTTCCGTCTCTGCCATGAGAGCTTTCCTGGCTTCCCTGGACATTCTGGCTGGGAAGCTCACCCTGCTGACCATGGCCTTCTTTTTCATTTTTGCCCTTTTTTCCATGCTGACCTCCATTTTCTTCTTGAGAATTGACTTGTAATTCCTCTGAGGATTCTTCAACTTCTTTACTATCTTCTTAAGCGAGAGGAAATTCAGAAAGAAACAAGGAAAGAGAAAGGTTAGCCATAATCTTAAATGAGGGAAGTAAGACTTGAACAGGAACCTAAGCAACAAAACAAACAAGCAAGCAAAATATAACCAAAGACATTGAAACAGAAAATAGGCTGACAGTAACCAGAGGGGAGAGGGGAGGGGATTTCAGGGGGAAAAGGGAAGGGATTATAGGAACACGTATAAAGGACACATGGACAAAAACTAAGGGGAGTGGAAATGGGAGGGAGGTGGGGAGTGGGGGGGTGGAGTGGGATGGGAGTAAAAGACAGAAAGCTGTACTTGAACAACAATTAAAATAAAAAAAGACATTTACTGTAGCCTAAATTTAGTTAAAAGTGATATATTCCTCTCCTCTCCTTTTATGTTTTTGCCGTCTAGTCTATATTGCCATGTATTCTAACTTTGCTGTGGTATACATAAAACTATCTATAAATCAGCAGATATCTCATGATGTCTGAGAGAAACCACCAGGTGGAGTTGCTGTGTCTGCCTATAGATATACACGATATCTTGGCACAAATGTATTGAACATGGGAATTATCAGCCACTGCACCCTTCCAAATAGCATAGCCATCATATAACACCCACTCTTCCCTCTCTTCTGTCAACCATTAAGTGTGTAGACAAACAGAAAGTGTACACAAAACCCAGCCTGTATTTTTTCCTTTTGCAAATTTCTGGTACCTTTAATTGAGTCCCAACCCTCACCATCTGTTGCATTAACTTTCAATCATCTCTTCATGATCTCATGGTCATCAGTCTTTTTTTTAATCTACAGTATATTTATAATTTTTTACATTCAATATCATCTTGTATTAGTTTCAGATGTATAGCATAGTGGTTAGACAACCTTTTGTGTTCCCCAATATTTCCAGTACCCACCTGGCACCATACACACTTATTAGAGTATTACTGACTATACTCCCCATGTTGTACTTTACATCCTGTGACTACTCTGTAAGTACCAATCTGTCCGGGCATCACTCTTCCAATCTTTCCCTTGTGGACTCAACGTATACTTTATTGCATGCCCACTGTGCCTTACATCAGACACTAAGATTCTAAGCTTAAAACACACAGTCGGTGCTCTCAAGTTGCTTACTCTTCATTGTTGTCATATCAACAAATGACTTCCTGTCTCACTCCCCTATTCAAAAATCTTTTTGTGGCCCATAGAATAAATTACAAATTCAGCTTGCCATTCATAGCATCTTTCACAATCTGAAACTAACCCACATCTCCAGCTTTAACTTTCTATTCATTTCAACCAGATTATTTGGTGTTCCTAGACCACTGAAATGTTATGTTATACGCACAGATTTAGCCATGCATTTAACTCTGCTTTCCTCCGCTCTCCGAGACCCAGAGCTTATGGATCCCTTGTGGGAGGCCTTCTCTTGTCTTCCCTGTGCTGAGCTGCCATAATGTCTTTTTTTGGACACTTTTCTAAAACTGATCATCTTCATGTCTAAGCTAAATCTTCCATTAGACCCTGAGTTCCTTAAGGAGAGAAACAATGTTTCATTTTCCTTTGCATCCTTGGTACTAAGAATAGGATTCTGCTATGGTTATTAAGTATTGGGGTGCCATGTCTGCCATGTTGGGGTAGACGATGTAAATAATCAAAGCATCATTCTCAAGAATCCTTACAGTCATGCTGTTACAGGTCCAGGCGACTTAGACAAGAAAGAAAAATCAGAAGGCAAGCAGTGACCATATTCTCTAGACCCAAGAGAACTCAAATCTAAAGCTAATCACTGTTTTTTTTGTTTTTGTTTTTGTTTTGTATTTTGTGCTCCTGTCCACATGGCCAGAGCAGGGTTTTACATAGAAGACCCCAGGGTGAAAAGGAAGGAGACAGGCCATATCTAACAGTAAGACTGAAGGCCACTTAGGCTTTTGTCATTCTTTTTTGCCTCTCTCTAGACTCAGTTTTGAGAGTTTTCAAAAGACAAACCCTATGCCAAAAAAAATGTGTGATAGTTTCTGAAGACAAAAAGAAAAGAACACATCTGTGAATAAGGAATTACCTGGCAAGTTTTCATGGTCGGTACCTAAAATTTAAAAAAAAAAAGAGGATAAATTTAAAATATGCTTTGATAGTACCCCAGCTATACATTCATAGAAAGACACGTAGGGTTAGATTTAAGAAGTTAGAAAATTCTTAAGAAAACTAAGAATAAAAATACTAGTAATAATACGTTTGCACACAGTAGATCCTCTTTTCTAAGGCAGAATATCTATCTGATCATTGCTTCTGAAGTGAAGATTAATAGGGAGTCGAATATTTTATAAATTCTGCATTACATGTAGTGAAATGGAGAGCTGCAATGATTGTAGACAAGACACATTATGAGGCCTCTACAACAGAGAAAATTTGAGAATTGAAAGCATCTACAGCCATGTAGCTTACTGTCTACATTACCATGACTGTACTATTCTGAAAAATTCTTGCTTCAAAAGATAAATGTTTCAAATAATTATTGGTTACTTCAGGAACTTGTTCATAACCCATTTAAACAAACATTAATCTGTTCGTTTTTTAAAAAATGGCATCGATTGTTTACTCTCCAAGACTCAGAACTCTTTACTCCTAAACTCTTGCTAATTATGTAAAGTATTTAAACTCCAAAGTTATGGTTCAAATGTAAAATATGGGTATATCTACTTTGAATTGTTGCAGTTAATAATCATTGACAAAATATATGTGTGAGACCAGGCATAAACTAAATTCCCAATACATTCTTAGAGAACTCTTTCCTCAGAATTTTACTGTTATTCCCCATTTAATATCTAAACTATCACAAGTATAGAGTTTGAGGCTCAAAGAATTTTATTATAAAACACCCTTTTATAGATGTTTATTAAAATTTATATACCATTTGGAAAGCCCCAAATTACCACTTCAGTATCACCTTTCCCATAAGCAGTAACTTTGTCTCAAAGGTTTAAAACTCAAATACTTTATTAGAATTTAATGTATTTGTATAATGTTCCTATTTTATTAACTTAGGCTGTTTTTAAACAATGAAAAACATTTAATAAGAAAATAGAATGTTGTAATGTTGTTCTAACTTTTAATTGTTTGTCTTACAAGAAGTCTGATACCTGAATTTTTGCACCATCTGGAAATTGACTTGGTATATGGATATAGGGTACTATTGAGATATGTTATCTGTCTTCTCTGAAAGAGCCACAGATTGACAAAGAAATAACTGTCCTCTTTTATTATAAATAAGTTTCTCCATTATTACCTGAAATTATTAATGGAATCCCTGGATTCACTATAAATGCATGCCTGGCAAGCAGTTACATGATTAGACCTATGAGAATTTAAAAAGAGTAAGTAATGCAATAGAAAGAAAAACTACATTGTGTCTATTTTATGTCAAAATGTTGATGAAATAGTCCTCACTAACGTGGCTCAGTGTGTTGGGAGATGTCCCACAAAATGAAAGTTTGCTGGGGTTTGAGTCCCAGTCAGGGCATGTGTCTGGGTTGTGGGCCAGGTCCCTGGTTGGGGGTGTGCGAGAGGCAACTGTTCGATGTTGCTCTCATACATGGAGGTTTCTCTGCCTCTCTTCCTCCCTCCCTTCCCCTCTCTCTAGAAATAAATAAAAAAATATTTTTAAAGTGTTGATGAAATAAAATGTAATCAAAATTCTCACTCTAAATGTTTAAGAGTTTGATGTCAAGGAAACAGGGTATCTAGAGAATGTTTACTCAATGTAGACGAACCGTCTCACCCAGAAAGAGTGACTGAAAGTCTGTTAGTCTAAAAACAGCAGATGTCACACCCTGAAGATGCTGGCATAGGACTTAGGTCCAGGATATCAGAGAGATATCTGCAATCAGTGGAAAATAGAAACTAATGTCACCTTTTCTTCTATTGCCTTACTCTCTGAAAATAAAGTACTTAATTTCTGAGAAGGGTCAGTTCAACTCCTTTCCACGAACTGTAACCCTGCCATCACTTCGATAATCTCTGTCTCCCCGCTAACCATTACCGGCATCCTGAGCTGAGCTCAGGGCCAGCAAGGCCACTGAGAGCAGGAGCAGAAGCATCTTGGTAGAAGCCATGGTGTCTCTCTCTTGAAGTCGATGGCCCCTCAGACGTACTCCTCTATAAAACCAAGGAGAACAATAGTACCTTTGAAGTCATGACCTGGACACTGCCACCATATCTGATTTGCTATTTGCTCAGCCCACCTGTTGGATTTAAGGATTGGTCATGCTCTTCAGCGGAAAACCCTAAGTTGGTCAGGTTCTTAAAAAAATTGTTTATCTTCCTCAAGTATTAGTTATAAGTGTTAATAATTGTCTTCTATTTTGTTAACATTTAGTTCATAACTGTGGTTCTTTGTTGGACCACATACCCAACATTGTTCAAGCTGAACAAATGTCAACTATTTCAGGCCTCTTTCTTACAGAACGAGCCAACAGAGTCATTATATGAAATGAAAGGCTAAAATAACAGAAATAAAATCCCAAGATGAAAGAAAAACAACGGGTCAAGAAAGACCAGTATGTTTTTCTTTTTTAATCAGTTTTGGGGAGAGAGAAAAAGGGGGGGAGAGAGAGAGAGAGAAAGAAACACTGATTTGTTGTTCCATTATTTATGCATTCGCTGGTTGATTCTTGTATGTGCCCTGACTGGGGATCAAATAAGTTATTTTAAATATGGCTTGAAAAATGAAAGCAGTTCATAATTTGAATGGACTGTGGAATCTTAAAATTAAAAATGACCAGAATAATGAGTGAGTTAGAAAATGATATTGTGCAAGAAATCATTGAGTGAATCAAGAGTGCTCATCTTGAAAGAGAAGAGTAAGACTAAGAATGTTAATTTTACTGTTAAGTGGAACAAAGAACAATGCTAGTGTTTAGAGTTCTAGAAGGTACAAAAATGAGCTATTGATTTAAAAAAGGAGGGTATATTGCAGATAATATAAAATAATGTAAAATAATTTCTTATAATTATTTAAATGATTTCAGATAACTTTATGTCTAACTTCATATTATCTTAGATAAATTTTAATTATATTAGATTAACAAAAATACATTTCTTGAAATTACTAAAACTTGAAAAAATAGATTGAGTTTTTTCAAGTGAAAATTAGTTTTTTTTATCACCAGATGTTCTCAGCCACTAAGGGATCTATAACTGAATGTTAAAATAAAAAACCTGAAGATTTATTGGGGAGAATAATTTATGTCCAACTAACTCTTTAAAATGTCACCAGTGGAAGAAAGGCTTCTATTTCCTTTGGATAAAAATTTAAGAAATATGAGTTGTCTAATCACTCTTAGATAGTAAAATATAGTAATTACTTTTCACAAAACAGTCTCAACTCAATATATTAAAGTACCCATCCCCACGTAATGGTCATGGTTTTGATATTCATTCTAAGTTACGGCTGTTTGTCCTCCATCCAGCTAAGGCACTCTTGAGGCAAGTCACCTGACTCCTGACTGGCCAGAAGGTGCCCTCAGCTACTTTTTTGGATTTTGCCTGCTTGTCTATTTCCCCTCTCAATAGTGGCTCTTTTTGACTCCTCCTAGGATGGAGCTGAAAGAGAGACATAATAAAAGAAGGGGAATTGGGAAGCTCATATTTGATTGGCATTGACATAAGCAGGCCCTATATTCTCTAGGCTCAGCAAATATCTAGAGATGACTGTCATTGGAGTACATTCATGCCTTCTTTAAAGACCTCAAATTATTGCTACTACTTTACCTATAAATCCCTTAATGAAAATGAATGTATTTCTTATTTGCTTAATTACAATCCATCATGCTTCTTGGTCCTGAGATTCCATCACTTCTCCAGTTCGTGTTGTTAGACACAATCTGAGATGATCCCTCACAGGCTCCCTCTCATGCCTAATGCACATCTAGTTTATGGAAAACACCTTCAATTTGCCTGACAACCTCGGGTGTGCAGGGCAATTCCACCTCAGCCAACTCTCCATCACTTCATCTGTGAGCAGTTACCAGTCTACTAATAACTACCTTTAGCTACCTCAGAGGTTGCAGACACTAGTTCAATGTGCCCGGCACGCCTAGGGTCATCGTTGCTGCACATGGGACCTTGTGCAAATGAGAAGACATCCTCTCTGGGCAGACACAGTCCTGCTGTTTCACAGTTTAGCAAGCTCACTGATGGCGGGATTTCTACCACTGCTTGCTCCCTTAGACAGTTTTCCTTGTGCAAAGCACAACTTGCTTCCGATATATGGAGGCCCCGAGTATACACATCTCTACCCAATTTTAGGGAACCTGTAAAGAGCTCTTGAATAATCTTCCTTAACGCCCTCTCTCTTGACTTGAGGTGAAGAGAGACATCACCCAAAGAATTCTCTGCGGATGGTAGTGAAGAGGGGAGGGGCAAAGATATTCACAGAACAGCTCTGTCCAAAAAATCCTTCTCATAAATCAGCCTCTCAATCTCTTCTCTCCACACAGATCAAAGTGAGTGATAGGCTTAAAAGGTGAGTAACTAGCTTTTGTTTTCTCTTTTTTGAAAGTCCTTCAGGGCACCTTATTTCATAACTCAATTTGGTATCTGATAGCTACTGTATACTTGTTGCCTTAGTTGGAATTTCAATGAACAATGTGCTGTGTATCTGCTGATTCTACTAAACTCAAGGTGGAGAGATTGTTTCTCTGTGCCAGTAGTAGCTGAGGACATCCACCAGAACTTCTTTAGCAATTGTGTGAGAGGTAAAGAGTTCCACCAGAGGCTATGCTGATGCTTCCTTAAACTGCCGTCTGTGCTAGTCCATTCAGGTTTCTATAACAAAATAGCATAAGCGGGATGGCTTAACAACAGAAGTTTATTTCTCACAGCTCTGGAGGTTGAGAAGTCTAAGATAGAGGCACTGGCCGATTTAGTGTCTGTTAAGGGAATGCTTTACGGTTCATAGGTGTCCATCTTCTCTCTGTGTCCTCACATGAGGAAAGGAACAAAGGAACTCTCTGGGCTCTCTTTTATAAGGGCATTCATTTTATTTATGAAGGCTTCATCCTCACAACCTATCACCACCCAAAGGCCCTATCTCCTAATACTCCCATAACTGGGGATTAGGTTTCAAAATTTGAATTTGGGGGAACATAGCCCTGGCCAGTATAGATCAATCAGTTGGAGCATTGTCCCATAGACCAAAAGTTCACAGGTTCAGTTCCTGGTTAGGGCATGTATTCAGGTTGCAGGTTTGATATCCAGAGGCAGTGTATATGAGAAGACAATCGATGTTTCTCTCTC
Source organism: Carollia perspicillata (assembly GCA_004027735.1). Classification (NCBI taxonomy): domain Eukaryota; kingdom Metazoa; phylum Chordata; class Mammalia; order Chiroptera; family Phyllostomidae; genus Carollia; species Carollia perspicillata. The sequence continues at coordinate 20,478 of PVKM010002247.1, read as the reverse complement.
ACATCAATGTTTCTCTTTTTTTTCTCCCTCCCTTCTTCTCTCTCTAAAAAGGCAATGAAAAAATGTTCCCAGGTGAAGATTAAAAAATTTTAAAAAAATAATGTGGAGGGACACAAACATTCTGTCTATGGCACCATCAGAAAAGCTCTTTATTCCTCAGAGAATCACCTTGTCCCAGGACTTCTCTATGCTATATTCAAAATAAATAAAATTTATTGTATTAAAAATTTTTAAGTGATAGCTAAACAAATTTAAATTTTACACTAGTGTCATCATTCTGCCCCTCAAAATTCAAGATGTCTAAGGTCCACCATATTTAGTGCCAGTTAGAGACTAGAAGCAAGATTAGCCTCATCTTATCAGCTCACAGGAGGTTAACTCTCACGTCATTGTCACGGGAATGCAAAGATCTCTCTCCCGATTGACTCATTAGAGCAAAGTCAGAATTGCAGCTTTGCAGGGAAGTATGTTAAAAGAAAGTCTTGAACAGCATAGCAAATGCTGAACTATATGCTAAGTCTGGCCACCAACTTTAAGTAGACACAACTTTCTTTCCCTGTTTCTCTCTCTTGTTTTCTTATCTGGTAAGTACCTATTAACCACAGAGATTTTTTTTAGAATTCAAAGTTTTCCTCTAAAAAGCATGAAAGAAACATACTATTAGATATTTATTTGCAATTCTTCTTTCTAGAGTTGATTCTTCCCCACCGTTAGGTAAAATATAAAACAAATTAGAGCATTTGCCGGGCTAGTCAGCTATGGTTTATACGAGAGAGCTCTTTGTTCTCTGAATGCATACAAGTTACTCTCCATATGAATCATATATTTCCATGACATATTACAGAGCATGTCTGTGAGAAAGGTAGGTGTTCATTTAATATTTCTTAATTAATGACTTTTAAACTACACAAATGAGAAAAATTTATCATACTGAAGTCAACATCATAATGGATGACCTTCATGGATCTCATAAATTTATTACATGATTTAACTTAGGCAACGTAATAAAGGTCAGTGCCTTGGATTTCTTCCATATATTTCCCAAAGCAAACATTAAAAGATTAGATAAATAGCAGATGAAAGATTAAAGTAACAACAATTACATCAGAAGACAAAACAGGGGGAAAAGCCAAACTGTACATCATGTGAACTTTTAGAATTATTTACAGGAATTTCAGTGATCAAATTGAAATTTGTGTGCCATTCAAAAAAATTCCCAAATTGCTTAGATTTCAGAGTCTGCAGATACTTGAAGAACCAGTGCTTGTTCCCCAGGACCCCCTTCTGGGTAGCAGAAACCATATGCTTTGCCATCTAGTCACTCCCAGGACCCATAGAGCTAAAAAAAAATTACAACAATAAATTGAACACAAGGTTCAAGCACAGATGACACTAAGCTTTTGATGACACATAGATTTAAGAACAACACTTGAGAGAATGATATTTTGGCACTTGCTTCTGAACCTATTTCTCCAGCCAATATCTAGAGGTGATAATCAGAGGAAGAAATAATTCAGCGAAGAGTTGAAAATCGACCCGAAAACCCCAGATGGGGTAAGATTTATGTTGTCTTTGAAAAGGAAGGAGAGCAATAGAGATCGCAAAAAAAAAGAAAAAGTTTGAGTTGCTTAGTGAAGGATAACATTGCTAAAATTATCAACTGCGTCAGTAAATCGGTTGCATCTATCTATCAATACATTCCCAGTGCCTAGCATATTGTGGGCATTCAGTAAAAGTTAGTTGAATGAGTGACTGAATGAAAGAAAAAGTCAGGTGGACTGTACATAGATTTTTCTTCCAAGTTAGCATGCCCTTTTGGATATCATGGAGAAAATGCCCTGGCTGGTGTAGCTCAGTAGACTGAGTGCAGGTCTGTGAACCAAAGGGTCACTAGTTTGATTCCCAGTCAGGGCACATGCCTGAGTTGTGGGCCAGGTCCTCAGTAGTGGGTGTGTGAGAGGCAACCATACAATGATGTTTCTCTCCCTCTCTTTCTACCTCACTTCCCCTCCAGTAAAATCTTTAAAAATAAATAAATAAAGGTCATGGAGAAAGTGATCTAAATCTATACCACTCTAACCATAAATTGTATCCTAAAGTTACAATTGGATTGTATATAAAATATGAGTCTGGGTTGGAAGAATATAAGACAAAAGACTCAGAAAGTGAAAAATAAGAGAGTTAAAGATGAGGGGGTTATGTCACCTGAAACTTACTATGCTTTAGATTGTTGAGGTGAGTTGAAAATTTTAGGGTCACTAAAGAGGGTGTGTGCACCTCAGGCCACACCTGCAGGCACTACAGTTTTTCATAGCACCTTTGCAGTCATTATCTTTGTTATACAAGGGTCTTCGGAACAATACATGCAAAGACTGGGTTGCCGTTTACATGCCGTTCACCAGGATGGGGTCTAAATTTGGGTTGACTTGAGTCTTGACTGTCACTCTGTTGGTTTGTCTTGAAAGATTGTGTACATCCAGGGCACATACCCAGCTGCTCTTCATCTGTAAAAAATGAAAATAAAAAAGTAACTGAGATTTTTACCTTTCCTATATTTCTACAAGGAGCTTAATGAAAGATATGTCCATTGTCACCTTAATTATGCTCTTCTGTTAGCTCATTTCTCTTCTTCACTCATGTCTTTAAAGTGCTATAAAGCACTACACAAGTAATTATTATCAGTAATGAATGAAGGGCAGATAAAGAGCTTCCCAGACAGAAAAAACCTAAAGGAGTTCATCATCACCAAACCACTACTATATGAAATGTTAAAAGGACTTATTAAGAAAAAGAAGATCAAAACTATGAATAAAAATGGCAATAAATACATATCTATCAACAATTGAATCTAAAAAATCTATAGATTCAATGAAATCCTTATTAAAATACCAATGACATATTTCACAGACCTAGAACAAACACTTCAAAAATTTATATGGAACCAAGAACAGCCCTGAATAGCCTCAGCGATTTTGAGAAAAAAGAACAAAGTAGGAGGGATCATAATACCTGATATCAAAACACATTACAAGGCCACTGTAATCAAAACACTCTGGCACTGGCATAAGAACAGACACATAGATCAATGGAACAGAATAGATAGCACACAATTAAACCCATGCTTCTATGGTCATATGGTTAATATTCGTCAAAGGGGGCAGGGGCATACAATGGAGTAAAAATAGGCTCTTCAATAAATGATGTTGGGAGAACTGGACAGGTACATGCAAAAAAAAAAAAAAAAAAAAAAAAAAAAAAAAAAAAAAAAAAAAAAAGAAAGAAAGAAAGAAAGAAAGAAAGAAAGAAAGAAAGAAAGAAAGAAAGAAAGAAGACCACCAACTTACACCATACACCAGAATAAGCTCAAAGTAGATAAAAGACTTATATATAAGTTGTGACACCAAAAAAGTCCTAGAGAAAAATATAAATGGTAAAATTTCAGACATCCACATAGCAGTATTTTTGCCAATATATCTCTTAGAGCAAGAGAAATAAAGGAAGAATAAACAAATGGGACTACATCAAATTAAAAAGCTTCTGCACTGCTAAAAAAATCATCAAAATGAAAAGGGAACTGGCCATATGGGAAAACATATTTGCCAGTGATACCTTGGAAAAGATTTGATCTCCAAAATATATAAAGAACTCATAAGACTCAACACCAGAAAGACAGACAATCCAGTTAAAAAGTGGGCAAAGGAGATGCTTCTCCAAGGAGGACATACAGAGGGCCCATAGATACATGAAAGGATACTCAAGATCACTAGTCATCAGAGAGATGCAAATTAAAACCATGATGAGATATCACCTCACACTGGTCAGAATGGCCATCATTAGTAAATCAACAAACAACAAGTGTTGGAGAGGTTGTAGAGAAAATGGAACCCCAGTGCACTGTTGGTGGGAATGAAGACTGGTACAACCACTATGGAAAACAGTATGGAATTTCCTCAAAAAACTAAAAATGAAACTGCCTTTTGACCCAGCAATTCCACTGCTGGGATTATACCCTAAGAATGCAAAAACACCAATTCAAAAGAACCTATGCACCCCAATGTTCAGAGCAGCACAATTTACAATAGCCAAGTGCTGGAAACAACCTAAGTGCCCATCAGTAAAAGTGGATCAAAAAACAGTGGTGCATTTACACAATGGAATACTACACAGCAGAAATAAGGAAGGAGCTCCTACCTTTTGCAACAGCATGGATGGAACTGGGGAATATTATGGTAAGTGAAATAATTCAGGTAGTGAAAGAAAAATACCATATGATGTCACCTATAAAAGGACCCTAATGAACAAAATAAACAAATAAGCAAAATAGAACTAGAGGCATGGAAACAAGTAACAGACTGACATCGACCAGAGGGGAGGGGGATAAGGGTGGAAAGAAGGGAAGGGACTAGTAAGGTACATATATGAATGACCCATGGACATGGACAACAGAGTGGGGATTGACTGTGGGATTGGGCAGTAGGCTAGGTGCAGGAGAGAAAAGGGGAAAAACGGGGACCACTGTAATAGAATAACAATAAAATATTTAAAAAACTAAGCAAACAACAAAATCATGATTACAGAGGCATTCTGATGGTTGCCAAATGGAAGGGGGTGTAGGGGATTGGGTAAAGAAGTGAAGGGATTAAGAAGTACAAATACGTAGTTACAGAATAGCCATGGGGGTTTCAAGTACAGCATATGAAATGGAACAGCCAAAGAACTTGTACCCATGACCCATGGACATGAACGATGGTGTGGGGGTTGCATGAAAGAGTAGTGGGTAGAGGAGGCAAAGGGAGAAAAATCAGGACAAGGGTAATAGCATAATCAATAAAACATAATTTTAAAAAATTAAATAAATTTTAAAATCTGACTTAAGATAATACCTCACTTCGAGTTCTCTTTTTCTTTATAGTCCCTCCCTACCTCCACAGGTAGGATCTAAGGCTCTTTTCTCCCCTCATCCAACAGCAGAAACTAAAATGATCACTTACAGATGCCAGACATAGGAGGAGGCAGTGGGGGCCAGTGAAGGAGTTAAAAACACTGCGGGCTGTGGATGGGCCTGAGAAAGAGCATCTGGAAGAAGCCCTCTGCCCTCTCATCTGTTCTCTGAGCCCCAGGAATCAAAACCTTCAATTGTGGATCGCACTCTGGGACACAAACCCCATTATCTGACAAAATTGGTATTGGCTGGATTGTGTCCCTTGAACTTGAAGTAAAAGATTGCTGGAATATGTGCGTTCTCTGAGCTGTTGCATATAAGACTTCCTAGATGACAGACCTTTCAACTGCAAAATTCTGGAGGACGCAACCACTGGCTCAGGAAGAACTAGTAAAGTGACTAAACACACACCAACTAACACTGAGAACAAATTCAGAAGAGAGTGATATTACCAAACCAGAGCAGAAAAGAGTTTCCAAAAGAAGGGAATGAATAATAGTGTCAAACAGAAACTCATTTTGAGGCTTATTGAAAGCTAGTTTTAACAAATGGCTCTGGAAACCAGATTGCTATTGCTTGAAGCAAAGTGGATTGTACAAAAGAAGAATATTTGTTCAAGAAGTTAGTGAGCTAATACATAGTCACTTTGAAGATGAGACGGTTAGCATTTTCTTTTCTTTTTTCTTGTTTTGTTTATTTCTTTTTGCATAAGGGAAAGTTTGCCTAGGAAGGGTTAAAGGGCAGTTGCCAAGGGACGTGTAAAACTAGATTGGAGTCAGGAAAAATAAAATAACATAACATTTGAGCTATGTTTTCTTTTCTTTTTTTAAAAAGATTTTATGTATTTACTTTTAGAGGGGGGAAGGGAAGGAGAAAGAGAGGGAGAGAAACATCAGTGCGAGGTTGTCTCTCACGTGCCCCCTACTGGGGACCTGGCCCACACTACCCTTTGTTTGGTTCATAAACTTAGTACTCAATCCACTGAGCCACACCAGCCAGGGCTGATCCCTGGTTTCTTTTGATAACTTCCTTTGGTGGGGGTGGAAGAAGAACATAAATAATTTGAGCTAGATTTTATGATGTGAGTATGCTTTTTGATGTAGTTTTATGATGTCATGCATGAGGCTAGGGTGCCACACTGTGGTCATTGTTAGTATAGCTTTTGTACTGTCTCCTTTATATATGGTTATATTTCTAGATAAAAATTACTGTCATTTTCATGGTTCCTTTATTTTTTAGTTAACATGGCTTCCTATTTAAGCTTCTTTTTTAGTAATACATAACATTAAAAAAGCAAGGCCAAATAAAAAATGCAACATCCCAACAGGACTTGGGCTGAAGTAATAAGACTCAAAAAGTGGGTTACTAGAGCTAAGTACATGATATTAAAATTTAGTTGAAAACTTTGTAACGACAAATAAGATAAATTTTGTAAGTAGGTAGACTTTTAAATTATATAACACTGTGTCTATGTTTAAAACATTATATGAACTTTTAAAATAATAAAATTCATAGGATAGATTCAAGTAATATACTATGTTAGCTATTATTAATATCATTCAAAGCACTATTTTTTCATTACTCATTCTGATAGTACACATACTATGATCATTTCAAATATATCTATGGGGGAATTATCCAATCAAATATATTCCATTCTTGCTCATTTTGCCTGGCCCCTTTTAATATCTTTGTATTTGATTTGAACAACTAATAACTGCCTTAGTACTCCATCCAGGGCCATGGAGATGGGTACCACTTGTTTGTATCACACAGTCCAGCAGTGAAATGGAAATTTGGCCCATAATTACACTGCACCTCACCAAATGCACGAATCCCAAAGCTTGTTCCTTGAGGACAATCACATATTTATATTGTGTCTTCTATATAAGTACATCCTTAATTTAAAGTTAAATAGATGGAAGAAGGCTGTATTTCTAAAATTATATAAAAACTATTTGATCAAATTAATATTTAAGATGGTATAAACTTATTTCTACTAACCAAAGCGAAAAGTATATCTACAAAAGAATTGCCTTTGATTGATTAATTAATTCAATTACCTGTTAGAAATGCTGTTCAAACTAAATCAAATTTCTCCCTAAAATGTCAGTAGCATCTAAGGCACAACTCTTGGGAGAGAGGAGGGCAACTTCTGTGCTGGCCGTTACTCTGTAGTGGGGACTGAAGTAATTAGCCATGCTGAGCAGTTGATAGACAGGTCAATAGACTTAAAGGACAAACATGAAATGAAATAATGATTTAACAAATCATTGTTGAATAAACTGCGAGTAGTGAGTTGTTCTTTTAGAATTGGGTTTATATATTAATCTAGTTCTGTCATGTCTTGTTCTCTGTTTTAGGAAAAAAGAAAGCAAAAAAAAAATGACTGAGGATAGTTCACTCATCAAAACGTTGTCATACCTTTTATCATGTTGGACTTACCACTCTTAGTTGTAAGACTTTTGGGCAAAGTCGGCCGGGTAATTAAAAGAAAAGGGAAAACATCCTTAGATTAGATTATATTCTCCTGTCTTCTGGAGAAGTTTGGGGTTTCTCAATTACACAGTTTATAAAGAACAATATACTTTGCTACTACATAGGAAGGGCATGTCTTTCATCTGATGGGTCACTTCAACCAGAACATTTCCTCCATATGATTTATTACCAATCTCACTGTGTTCCTATTATTAAAGCTGTCAAGAGATAATAGGGCTTCTGCTGTCTTCCTTAACTGTGATGAGAATCATAAAGAATGAAAGATTAAGAAACTGCAAAAGTAATTGCTTGATGACCCAGGAACTATTTTGGGGGAGGATTTAAGAAGCACTTTCTGATTGGTCTGTGGAGCCAAAGGAATCACTAAGTAGTGCCAGGGCAAGAGAGTATAAAGGAAAGACCCACATTAATATACTATATCTAATTGAGGGTTAATTTAGCTCATAGAAAATTGACAAGAAGGGAAGATACGATTTATGACAACAAATTCCCTTAGCAAAAATATTGGAATTGGAGAGTTGGAAGTTGTAGAGAGGGTTACTTGGTGAGGGATGGCAATTTTCACAGGAACTTGGAAAGGAATTTAAGACAAAACTGGCCTCAATGCAAGGGACTTAAGGAGTTAAAAAAAAAGTTAATTTTCTTGCACAATCATGAAGGGTTAAATCTAATGATTTCCATGAACTCAGGAGTTGGCCTCTCCATTTATAATCTCTTTGACCTTGGGCAATCAAAGTGAAAGAGCTGAACTAAAGGCTTTCTAGAAACATGTTCCTAGAAACATAATGATGTTCTTAGGATGCGAAAATTCTTTCTTTTGGGTGTTTAAGGCTGGATGAAAGAGGGTTACCTCCCATCTACTGACAGGTATGTGTGGGATGGGTGGGAAAGGGAGGAGTCGAGTAGGTCAGAAAGCTAAGGAGAAAGTTGAAAACAAGAGATGCAAGTCAAGACAGTGGGGACAATGTGTTGTGTAGCCCAGGCTTCAGCAGAGAAGAACCAGAACTAACATGGAGAAGAGGTAATGTTTCAGCCAACTGTCTTTTTATTTCTATCTTTTATATGAGTTAAGGGCAGACATTAGAAAACAATCAGGGTAGTCTGTGTTGAGAGGGGAGTTGAGGTCACTAACGTGTAGGTGTGAGAGGGACGGCTGGTGGTGGGACACAGGGGCACATTGCAGGGGTGAGCAGGGCCTCTTTAGGGAGCAGTGGCCAGCTGCACATGCTGGTATCTTTACCAGTAACACAAAAGTAGTCTTTCAGGTAACAAAGCAGCAGTTATTACAAGTGTGGGCCAATTCCACATTGTGGTTCCTCTACAGTCTTCTGTTAAATCCTGCATTCTCATATTGATGTAGCCCTTCAGGTGAATTTCTGCAGATATCTTAACACTTAATCCAAATATCCATTTCAATGTTTTCATATTCTTTACTGTTTTAAATGGTCACATTTACTGAGCATTCACATGTGGCATGAACTGTGCTAAACACTTCATAAACCTATCTCATTCAATCCCCATAAAAACCTATTATTATTATTATTATTATTTATTATCATTTTGCAAATGAAACCACTAAGGATTCCCCAAGGATCAGTAGGCAGCCTGAAATCAGGCAGCCTGATTTCAAAATCCCTGACTTCTTAGCTCACATTTTGATTATGATGGGTATTTGAATTACATAACAAGGGGCATAAAACAAGCTGGAAAAGGAGACAAAGAAAGAAAATTGGCATTAGTTAAGCAACTGTTATAAACGAGGCACTGCAATCTCATTTAATCATTGTTAAAAGCATGAAAGCTGGATGAAATTTTCCCCATTTAATGGGCAAGGCAACTGAACCTCAGAGTTGACCAAAGGTATATTGTGGTAATCCACGGCAGTAAAAGAAAACGATCCAGGCTATCTATGGCTTGTTAAACTTTAGCAAGTGCCTTTAACTACAGAGATCTGATTTCTATAGGTTTTTAGGGGATTGGAGTCTTCTACTTCAAATGTGAACCCATTTTAGCATCTCCTAAAATGCAACTACTCTGTCCATTTGAGAAAGGACAGAAGGTTTTGTCCATGGATAATCAAACATGTATGTGTCTTACAGACTGACTTCTACCATTTGTGTTATGCTTACAAAATAGGATTAATAGTGTCTGATATGCATAGTACATACACCTCTGACATCATTAAAACCAGCTGTCTCCCACTAGATGCGGTCCTCCCGTTTTCTCATTTGAAACCTAGACCTTTACTAGTCAACTCTATACATCTACATTCGATCTTGAAATGATGAAGCTAAAATATTACCAGAGAATAGGATCTCTAATTTTTTAATTTTAAGGTTTAATTTTAATGTTAAGAACATGAAGGAAATCCTATGTGTTTTAATGACTTCTCCATGTTCATATTACTCAACATGGGAAAAAAATTAGAACTAAAACTTGGGTCTCAACTGCCAAGATTGCTTTTTTTCTGTGTCACACCATGTACGACAGTGTGAAACAGGTGTTACTACAGATGACTTTGGAGGCCTTTTGCCCTACCTGAGTGCTCCTTGAACTTAAAGGCTATAACTTTGATCTGTCTTTCATTTAAAAATGCTAAGTCTCCATCACAGTCCTCTGGGAACTGGTGTGTGTGTACAGAAATGATCAGTGAACTGTTACCTATTTCTGGACACTGAACTGAGTCCAAAAACATGAGAATGAAGAGATAAAGTCATGGCAATATCATCCCCATTATTTTCCTGTTAGATTATTCATGATTGATCGATAACCCCATTCTCAGTGATGTACAATGCTTCCTCATTATGAAGGTTTTCCAACTCAGGATTTACAGAAGGCTTCTTATTCAGGTTTCCCTGGGTTGTTGAGACTGGCTGCAGAGAGGGCTCTGTCAGGAAAGGTGAAAGTACGAGAAGCAGTAACGCCAGGAGGAGCAGTGGGAGAACAACTAACCGTCTCTTGGCTCTCTGATACTCTTAATTCAGAGAGGAGTGTTCCAAAAGAACACAGTATTGTTCAGATTGTACTGAGCTGAGGTTCATGTTAGGTTTCTGTCCCTCCATAAAGGAGCAGATTAGCCCAGTTCACCTTGTATTTTCATCACGTCGTGCTTATACTGCACAGAGCTTCTGCAAGTGTGTTCAAAGCCAACCACCATCTTCCTCCATCAAGTAAACAGAAAGCAAAGGGACTGTCATTATTTTTGCTGGTTAACAAAATGTGCTGCTAAAAAAGGCTAGAATTCTGAGAGCAAATGCAATTCTCTTTACGTAGGCCAATATCCATTTAAATTAGATATGTCGAGCTCCCCGATATATGTTCCCAGTTTTTTTTTTGTTTGTTTAGAACAACCACTTAATCTAAAGGTCTAGAGTCTTATTCCTAGGAAGTGACAGTTCTTCTTTGAATAAAAAAACTTAGCTTCAAAGATATGGAAGAACAATGCAAGAGCACCTTGTGGACTCTTCTCTTGCTTCTAAATGGTTGTGTTTCTGCATGCCGACTCAGATACATTAATGCAGCGTTATGACACATACATACATGGCTTTCTCACTTGTCTGTACTCCAGAACGAACAACCTTCATTATGGCACAATTCTCAGGTTATGTATCTATCATCAATTCTTTATAATGCCATTATGAGGTTTAATTTTAAAAATTGTGTGTACTATTCACATATTACATTTTGAGCAAAACGTGGCTTGCCTTGATAGCCAAGGAATCTTTTGTTCTATTTTTAATTTTTTTACTTTTCACTGTGATACCTGGATCAGCTTATCTGACCTAATAGCAGTGACCCTTTATATATGGTGAGGGAGAGGGAGAGCCTGATGTTGGAGTGAATTATTGGTTATTCAATAGAATAATCAAAAACTAGGGCAAAAAGGAAATGAAAAAGATTTTATCTGGAATACCTTGGCTCTAAGAATCAAGTTTGCTCAAAAACTTAAAACAGTAAGAAGTAAAAAGAAGGGGGCCGTCTTACTAATGCCAAGAGTTCACCCAATCCCTCTCCTGCTTTTGCTGCCTAGCTGCAAGGGAAACTGTACTTTCCAGTCCTCTTGTCATTGGCTAGAGCACGCAACCAATTCTAGGCAATGAGTATGAGCAGAAGTGACATGCACCTTGACTGGTTTCAGATGAGCGAAAGAAAGCCCTGCATGATTCATCAGGCATATGTGAAGTCCTTGTGTTCCACTTATAGAGCCATTAGATCAAAGGAGCCAGAATCACGGAGTGATTCAGAAGGCAGAGAGGCATTCAGACTCACAGTGGACTTTCTATTGAAAGGATGGGCAGGGCTGGGGGTGGGGAGAGGGGTAAACAAACAAAAAAGTAATCAAGAAAACTTCCTCTCTTGAGACACCAAGATTTGAAATTTGTTGCAGAATAATACCAAGAATAAAAAAGTCCTTAAATTAGGAAAAATTTAAGAACTTAGAAACAAGACTGAACAAATGTGAAAGAGAAAAGGAGCTTCATACCTGTACCTACTGGCTTTTAAACATTGGACTTAAAAATAAGAAAGACTTAATTGTTAATAGCCCAAGATTTATTTAATAGAGAAAGAAGGGAAAGATTCCACAAGGTAGAATCATTTTGTCAGTAGTAGCTGGTTTCAGAAATTATTGAAAAGTGGCCTCTAAAAGTGTAATAGGGAATTGCAAAGTCAGCAATTGAAAGCACACCAAAAGTGCTAACCATAAAATAAAAATGAAGATATATATATCACATGACTTTGAGGAGGGCTTGCATCCAAAAATTAGAAAGAATCCTTTCAAATTAGTAAGTGAGAAAACCTCTACAATAATAGATAAAGCATTTGAATAGGCATTTGCAAAACAGTAAATCCAGAAGTGACACTCAACCTCATTTAGTCATCATGGAAATGCAATTAGAACAAATTAGATATGCTGGAGAAAAAAATAGAGGCTAGCTTTAAAAAAAATGGAACAGTAGAGGCCTAATCCAGTTTGTCAGGACAGGAGCTGGAATACAGAGCTACTTCTGTTTCTCCTGAGGTTGTGCAATGTACTTGCAGCCTGAAAAGTTCAGGCACTAGAAGATAGTACGCTTGGGGAAAGGAGCTTACAGAAGAAAACACTGTTCCTCCCCTGCACCTGGGGGCATTGCCTTCACTTCCAAAACACCAAGAGCTCAATTCAAGAATGAGCTGACAAAACTGTTCTTTATCTTGATCTAGGAGGTAGTCACACAGTGTATTCATATATAACATTTCATTAGCTGTATAATTGCCATCTATATACTGTACTGTATGCAAATTAGCCTCAATAAAGAAATAACTTAATGAAAAGCATCACAGAAGAGTGATTTTCCAGCTCAAGTGATCTTGAGGGCAAGAAGAAAAGTCTCTTTTGGGGGACAGGATTCATAGGCATGAAGAATTTCACCATAGGAGGTAAAGGGCATGAAACGTTTGGGAGTTCTGCTGGGAACACAGACCTGGTCTTCTGAAGCAGAAGACTTGACCGAAGGTTAAGGTTGCTTATACTTCCCTTCTACAAATAAGGGTGCCCTGCTTTAAAAGAATACTGTGAAAGAACTCATACTCTGTTTAATATTGTATTGCTAGGAATATGAGATTCAAAAAGAAAACAAAAATTCAGAGGTTTCTCATAAGCTAATAGGGAGAATTTCTTAAGTGAACTACAGCCAATGTGTACAAAAACTTAAAGAAGACCTGGCTGGTGTGCCACACTGGGTTGAGTGCTGGCCTGTGAACCGAAAGGTCACCAGTTCAATTCCCATTCCGGTCTGTCCTTCAGTTGCGGACCAGGTCCCCAACTGGGAACGTGCAAGAGGCAACTGATCGAAGATGCTTGAGCACCTCCATGTTTCTCTCCCTCTCTTTCTCCCTCCCTTCCCCTTTCTCTAAAAAATAAATAAAACCTTTAAAAAATAAAAATTTAAAGAAGACAGCTTCACATTCCATCCTCTGATGGAGGTAAGACATAAAACCACAATTAGCTTCTTGAAGGTCATTTTTCTTCTAGTTGTGTTTTAGCTCGCAATTTGTGATCTCTAGACATCTGGTAGAAATTTACTGAGCATTTAAGTTGAAAGCAATTTTTCCTTTATTTTTCTACCTCTCTGGCTAATAGTAATGAAGGAATGTTGTTTTTGTTCATGAAATGGTATTGTTCAAGGTAAATCTTCCAAACTTAAGTATAGAAATCTTTTTGTAATATTCTTTTACATGTAATTATCCTTTTTGTTCTTTGGAAATTTGGACACATAAAATACTGGGGAGAAAGCAACCAGATATTTTTCAATGTTGGAGATTCAAGGACTTAAAATTACCCAAGTGAAAGATGGCCAAGGTTCAGTTACAATGAAAGGAAAATAGACTCTAACTAGATAACAGTATGGCTTGGATAAAATGAGTTGAAGATGAAATTAGAGAGCAGAGTATTTTGGAATTTAGTCTTTTTTAAATTTTAATTTATAAGGCACGGGAATGTCTTTGAAAATGTAACAATAGGAGGCATATTTCTTTTGGTGGTGTTTTTCACTGTAAACTTCGGGTTCATTCTGTAACTACAGGAGTATAGGTTTACAGTGGGGGGCTTCTGGGGAGAGGGGCTTGTTTACCTTTCTCCATACACTGTTGTCCTCCTTCCCATGTTTCCAGTCCTCTCTCCCACTCTTTCTCCTCTCCACCCACCTCCTTTTCTGCTTCCTCCCAGGAGAGGAGCATTTGCTAATCTGCTTGTTCAGAATCAAGAATACTAGACTACTAACTGGGTGCTGTTTAGGGGGAGGTTTGCTTTTTTCAGAATCATAAGAGTACACTCTCTTGTTCGTCTACTTCCTGAGAGAACACCCTCTTTCTATTTCCTGGAGCAAATCGTAGCTTGGCTAACTGCCTTGAGGCATACCGATGGCTTTCTCCTCTGCCCATCATTTGGCCAAGTCAATACGTAGGCAAAGGTCCCTCTTAGAGGCCTCCCTTAGACCTTCAGTTTACACCAGGTAGTCCCGCATTACCCAGTGCTCACTCAGATAATTTCAAGTATTATAAAGAAAACTTCCTATATACACATTTAACTTATTGAAGTGGTGTGTATACATTGATCATATACAATCAAGCTGAAAAGAGTCAATGTGTATTATTAGCAAATCTAAGGAAAATAATATGCAATTGATTCAAAGAATTTTGAGATTAAAAAAAAAAGAAGAAGAGAAATGAATGGTTCATGTGGCTTGACATGTGAGCCATGATTTACTTGTCAATATTCTTGAAAGATTGAAGAATTAACTAAGGGCACAAAACACAGTAACTAACAAAAGATTACCAGACCTGCTATATAGTTATAAAAACAAAAACAGGGCCAAGTACTTTAACTTGGAGGCAATTACAGGATTATTATGGGTAATTCTGTCAATACACGATTTTCCACCTTTTGTTCTGACTTTGGTTCTTAATTAACTTTGTATTAGATGTATCTCCACTGCAGTGATTTGTTTTGTTTTGTGTTGTTTTTGTCCACTGTTCTATTCTTATAAGCTCCTTAGTCAAGAACACTGAGGCAAAAATCTGAGTGGCAGGATTGTAGGTGACTGTTTTTATTGTCTAAAGCCCGCAAATCTCACCCTGCCTTCCAATAGTACTCCCTTAGTAAGCTTTCCTTTCTCCATCTATTATACTAGCTTCAACTCCCATGACTCCATAACATTACTCTGAGAAATGCACCCTTTCTCTCCACAAGCCCTGAAAGTTCTGCCTGGACAGGTGGCTTGTGATGCTTGGGATGGTTAGTGACTGCCTGAACAATACACCTGGCTGCAAGTTATACTTGAGCTCACAAGAATAGCTGCTTGTTAAGGGTAAACTGTGAAGATATGTCAGGTCAACAAACATCACTGAAACAAGAAAGAGGAGCATCTCTGCTGTCCTTTCCCTTGATTGGAGCTTGCTTAATTTTCGCTCAGTTCTGTAATCGAAGCAGAGTGATGCTCCTCTTCCGTCTCTCTCCGCAAAGACAGGCTATGTGGAGAATGGCTGATATTTTCTGTTGAGTTACTTTAAAAGTACCTTGAGGTCAGAGATCTCCATCTCTTTTGCTCACTAACATGCCCTAAATGCTTAGTAATGTGCTAGGACATGGTAGGCAATCAGGATATAGTGGAGAAACAGGAGACTATTTCTTACTGATTCAACTGCAAGTAAAACATAGACTAATCCTACAAGTAATGAAAGAATTTTTGCATTCAGCAATCCCTGATAAACACTTAGGAAGTTCTTACTTTGGTGTGTCTTAGTCCATTTGGGCTGCTATAACAAAATACCTTAGACTGGGTAACATAGACCACAGAAATTTATTTCTCATAGTGCTAGAGGCTTGAAGTTCAGGATCAGGGAGTGTGCTAGCATGGTTGGGCAAGGGCCCTCTTTAGGGTTGTAGATCACCAGTTTCTTGCTGTGTCCTCACATGGTGGAGTAGTCTAGGGATCTCTGTCATGTCTCTTTTATAAGAACACTAATTCTATTCATAAAGACTCCTCCTCTGTGACTTGAGCACCTCTCAAAGGTCCCACCTACTATAACCATTGTTTTTGGTATTAGGATTTCAACATATGAACTTGATGCAGGGGTGGGGGCACACTCAATCCATAGTCAGTTACTACTATACTGCTTACAAGCTATGAACCCACTGACACATATTTTCCACTTTAGTCATTTCCCCCAGGACCTTGCAACAACATCACTACCACCGACAGCAAAAACAACAGTAAACCTGCCCTACTCACAATGAAGCACCTGTCTCCAAAGACCTGAATGATTCTACCTGTCAGATTCTTTGTTTCCCTACTTAAATAGTAAAAGACAAAAATGATAAAGCTTTGTTTTCAATTATTTGGATGGAAGCCGTGTTAATTCTGCCATAACATTTTAAGAAGCCATTGTTTTTCAGACATGCCCGCAGGGAGATAAAATTCTGGTTATCATAATTGAACGTGAGTATTTTTAAGTCTTTTGAGTAATACATTACCAAATGATTTCTTGCTTTAAAGCCCTTAGTACAATAAACATTTCTTTAATATCTGTCTCTTCTCCTGGCAGGTAAGCTTAAAGGGAGATGGGAGTATCCTTCCTATTCAACACCGTTTCCCTGACATACATACAGGGTGGGGCACAAGTAGTTTACAGTTGTTCATATGGAAATTAATATAATAATTAATAAATAATACAAGAATAAACTCTGTTTCATGTACTCACAATGGTAAACTTACTTTGCCTTGCCCTGTATTTTGTGTTGTCTAGAACCTAGGAAGCACCAGGTTGAGCTACCAGTGAAAATGGCTAGATAATACTTTTATGTATGAGTGCATGTGTGTGTAGAGTGTATTTAAACTTTTGTTAAGTTCTGTTGTTTTTTACCCATGATCTTATCTCTAAATTCCAAAGACCTTTAAAACTGGCCTTACATACAATGATATACAATGTGGTAAAAGATGTTGGATATGAGTTCAGATTTAACAATGATAATATGTCAATTACTATTAATTGTGTGCATATTGTGTGGTTGGAACTGTTTTAAGCTCTTTAGACTTAATCTCGACTCTAATATTTTGAGGGTAGTACCATAATTAACAACATTGTCCAGGTGAGAAACTAAGAGATGGGGTAATTAAATAATTTTCAAAAGTGACACACCAGTTGGTAATCGAGGTAAATTTGAACCTAGACTGGCTGACTGTGATTTGGTGCTTTTTACGGGAATGCTAGTCAGGGCATTGAGTATCTCTCTGTTGAACACTAATAGTGTGAAACTTGTTAATCCTTGGACATGTTTTCTCAACATGAAATTATAATGATCTCAGACTATGGAGAAAATTTGGTGGTATAATTTATGAATGTTTTGGGAAATACAAGATGATATTAATTTAGGTAGGCTAAGGATAACAACTTTTATTCAATTCAATATTTGTCTGATCAATGTATTGATCAGAGAATGCTGAATAGAAATATTCTTTCATAAATGATATTGTTGATATACATTTTACTGGAAATTGAACCAATAATAAATAGCTAGATATAAGGAAATGATTAATACATGGGCATTGATCATTAATAAGTGGGTATTAGTAACAGAATGGGAAATGACACAAACTTAACCTCACAACAACTTCTTGAAATTGAATTTAAAAATAAGGGATAAGGACTTCAGGTTAAGATGGTGGTGTAGGCAGACATGGCTCACCTCCCTACAGAATCCCATCAAAATGACAAGTAAACAACCATCACTCAGAACTACCAGAAATTGACTTGAATGGGAAGTCTGACAACTACGGAATTAAAGAAACCACACCCATCTAGACTGGTAGTAGGGGTGCAGATGCAAGGGCTGATCCCACAACAACATAGAGTGGGGAAAAAATCAGGAGGGATATCTCAGGAGTGAGGAGTCCCAGCCCCACACAGGACCCCCAGCCTAGGGTTCTAGTGCCAGGAAGATTAATCCGTACAATTTCTGGCTGCAAAAACTGGCTGGGATGGAGATTATGGAAGAAAGTGTTGGAATTGCAAGCAGTTCCTCTTAAAGAACCTATACACAAACTTACTCAGACTCACTCCCTCTGAGCTCCAACACCAGGGTAGCAGCTTGAAAAGCACCAGTGGTATACAGGGGGGAACTGAAGTGTCTGGTGTAAAGGCAAGAAGAGGCTGTCTCTTTTTTGAATCCTGGGGACAGAGACACAGAGCCACAGAGCCACAGAACCACAGAACCACAGGCTAGTGCCATATGTGAGACTCCATCTACTTGGCTACAACTCTTTGATGGCCCTGCTCTGAAAATCCCATGAGACTTGTCCCACCAAACTTATGGGCCCACCCAAGCTGCTTTTCCACATAAATGGCTGGTCTTGGCTCATGCTTCACAACTTCCTAAATCTTCTCAAACAAGCAACATCCAGCCTCAGTGAGCACCCAGCAGCCCCATACCTCTTGCTAAATGGCCCCAGGCCAGGCACTAGCAGCAGCCAGCCTACATGCACACAGTGGCTCCACCTGGAAATCTCCAACACCACACAAGTAGCACCTATCTCAGACTGCTTTATAGTTCAGGCTGGGTGGCCCCAGGCAAAATACAGGTTAGAGCTGAAGTTGGCCAGCAACACTTGGGAAACCCCAAAACCAGTGCACCCAGTGTACAGCAACAGACCACATCAGAGCACCACAGCTCTGCTGCTGCACAGCTGATCCTCATGGAGGGCCAAAGTTGGTGGTAAGTGGTCACAGTCAGTCCTTGCAGCTGACTGGCCTGGGTAAATCCCTTCCATTACCCTGCCAACAGCAATCAAGGCTCAACTATAAGAAGAGGGTGTGCTCAGCCCACAAGAAGGGAGCACCTTTAGTGCTCAGCTTGGGTGATTGGGGAGGCTGTGCCACTGGAGCCTATAAGACATCTACTATATTAGGCCACTCTACTAAGACACAGAGTCAAAGCACCTCTACCTAATACATAGAAATAAACACAGGGAGGCAGCTGAAACAAGGAGACAAAGAAACATGGCCCAAATGAAGAAATAGATCAAAACGCCAGAAAAAGAGCTAAATGAAATGTAGATAAGCGATTTGTCAGTTACAGGATTTAAAACACTGGCTATACGGATGCAAAGAAACTTAGTGAGGACTTCAGCAGCATAAAAATGATCTAGTCATAGGGTACACTAATTAAGATAAAGAACAATTTACAGAGAAACAATAGTAGAGTGGATGAAGCCAATAATCAAATCAATGATTTGGAAAATAAGGAAGCAAATAACAACCAATCAGAACAACAAAAAGAAAAGAGAATTAAAAAAAACAAGGACAGTATAAGTAGCTTCTGGGACAACCTCAAGTGGTCTAATATTTCCATCATAGGGGTGCCAGAAGGAGAAGAGAAAGAGTAAGAAGTAGGAAATCTATTTGAAAAAAATAATGAAAGAAAACTTCCCTAGTTTGATGAAGAAAATAGACATGCAAGTCCAGAAAGGACAGAGAGACCCAGTTATGATGGATGCCAAGAGGTCCACTCTAAGACACATCATAAATAAAATACCAGAGATAAAAAATAAAGGGAGAATCTTAGAAGCAGAAAGAGAAAAGAAGAAAGTTACTTACAGGAGAGTTCCCATAAGACTGTCAGCTGATTTCTCAAAAGAAACTTTGCAAGTGAAAAGGAGATGGAAATAAGTATTCAAAGTCATGTAAGACAAGGACCTACATCCAAGATTACTCTATCCAGCAAAGCTATTATTTAGAAAGGAAGGGCAGATTAAATGCTTTCAAGATAAGGTAAAGGTAAAGGAATTCATCATCACCAAGCCTTTATTATATGAAATGTTAAAGGTTTATCTAAGAAAAAGAAGATCAAAACTATGAAAAGTAAAATGACAACAAATTCATAACTATCAACAATTGAACCTAATAGAACCCCAAACACCACAATCAAAAACAAACTAAGCCAACAATTGGAACAGGAATAGAGTCTAGAAATAGAGATCACATGGAGGGTTATCAGTGAGGAGGGAAAGGGAGAGAGGGGGAAAAGGTGCAGAGAATAAGAAGCATAAATGGTAGGTACAAAATAGCCAGGGGGAAGTTAAGAATAGCATAGGAAATGGAGAAGCCAAAGAACTTAAATGTATGACCCATGGACGTGAACTAAGGTGGGGAATGCTGGAGAGAATGGGGATACCAGGAAGAGGGGGATAAAGAAGAGAAAAAAATGGGACAACTGGAATAGCATAATCAATAAAATATACTTTAAAAAAAGAAATATTCAAAGCATGAAAAGCTGGGACCTACAGCCAACATTGCTCTATCTAGCAAAGCTTTCATTTAGAATCTAAAGGCAGATAAAGAGCTTCCCAGACCAGAGAAAACTGAAGGAGTTCATCACCACCAAACCATTATTATATGAAATGTTAAACAGACTTATTTAATAAAAAGAAGAACATCAAAACTATGAACAATAAAATGGGAATAAATACATATGTACTAACAATTGAATCTAAAAAACAAAC